>VDFB02160190.1:0-12594 GCA_007258455.2 Sequoia sempervirens | reverse complement strand
TGAATATTATCCCAGGTCAAACACTTGTTCCAGGCCAAAGTCCAAATGAAGCAATTACACTTCGGCCAAGAAAACTTGTTCCAAACACTCTTCCACCATTGAACCTCCACCCCATCCAGCTTGTGAGATAACAACACCTGATAACCAGAGGAAACAGTATAAACACCCTTAGGGTTGGGAGACCAAGATAAAACATCTCCATCCGGAAGGGAACTACAAGTCCTGCTAGAGAGGATGCTTTGCAATTCCACACATTCCTCCTCCATACCAACCACAGGCCACTCCTCAGGATTCTTCCATCTAGCCATCATTAACTGACCTTGAGAAGAAACAGACTTAAAGTCTCTCACCTTGTCCCAACCAGCCTCGAGAAATCTTTGACAAAGGGGCAAAAGGTTAGGAAACTGAGAAACAATGGGAGGAAAACCATCCCAAGCATCCAACCAAAATTGAGCCTCAAACCCACTTTTGCAGATCCAAAATAAGCCATCCTTAACTAGAGCAGCCCCTTTCTTAAGCATACCCCAAATTATCGATCCTTTCCCCACTAAGGGATAGCGAGGAATATCCATCTAAGGGATCCCCGAAAAATATTTATGAAGTAAAATCTTGGCCAAGGTATGATCCTACTCCACACACCACCTCCAATATAGTTTGGCAGCAAGCGCCACCCCAAACAATGATGACTACCTTAATCCAATACCTCCATATTGCCTCGGGCTACAAACAAGCTCCCATCTAACCAAGCTCCATTTGGATGATGATAAATTACCTGCCCATAAAAATTGTCTAGATAAAGCATCAAGTTCCTGAAGAAAACCAACTGGGGCCACCTGGAGTATGCATCTGTAAATGGGAAGAGCTTGAACCACAGATTTGATCAACTGAACACGACCAACAAAGGATAACCATCTATGGGTCCAATGGTTAACCTTCATCCAAAACTTTTCCAAAATATTCTGCCATGAATCCCTAGGCATCCTTTTGTCAGAAATAGGAATTCCAAGATAGATCAAAGGGAGGGATCCAGTCTGAAACCTTAAAATATTGGAAATCCTCCTTTGAATCGGACCAGGAGTGTTGAAGAAGAAGATGGAGGACTTACCTTCATTAATCATTTGACCTGAGGCGGTCAGATAAACATCCAACACCGCACACAAGTTTGTAGCCTCCTTGATTGTAGCCATACCCATCAAAGCAGTATCATCCACAAACTATAAATGAGATTGTGGGGGAATATTACCACCCCAACGCCATCCCTGAATGAGACCCCTCTCCACATTCCTTCTCAACAACCGACCCAAACCTTCAACAAAGAGCAAAAAAAAATATGGAGATAATGGATCACCTTGACGCAATCCCCGAGAGGCTCCAAAAAGCTTTGAGGGTTCACCATTAATTAAAATAGAGAAGGATACAGAAGTCACGCAACTTTTGACCCACCGAATCCAATCATCCCCAAACCCAAAAGCTCTAAGGATCTTCCAAAGGAAGGACCATCGAACTCTATCATAAGCCTTTGCCATGTCCAACTTGATGAACATTGCCTTATCAGTGGAGTTAGCCATAGAATGAATGGACTCTATAGCAATAACCACCCCGTCTAGAATTTTCCTTCCCGCAACAAAGCCACTCTGCTCCTCGAAAATTAACACTCTAAGCCAAATTTTTAGCCTATCCGCAATTACTTTAGAGATGATTTTGTAAATCACATTACAAAGAGAGATGGGTCTAAATTGGCTTAACTTGTTTGCTCCATCAGATTTGGGGATGAGAGCAAGGAAGGTGGAATTCAAAGCCTGTAACATCTGCTTATTCGCCTGAGATTCCTGGACAACAGCCAATAAGTCAAGCTTAATAATATCCCATAATTCTTGAAAAAACTCCACTGGAAAGCCATCAGGGCCAGGAGCTTTCCCTCTCTTCATCTGGAACACTGTTCTTTCAAGATCTTCGATTGAAATATCCCTCATGAGACATTCATTCATCTCCCTAGTAACCAGAGAAGGGATACAAGATAGAACTTGAGCCTCCTCCTCGGAAGCCCCTTGTGAGTCCTCCCTAAATAAGGTAGCAAAGTACTGCATGGCTTCACAAGAAATATCCTTGAAAGAGGATAGATGCTCACCAGTGTCATTCACTAGAACATAAATTAAATTCCCATGTCGCTTGGCTTGACCGAATTGAAGAAGAAGGTCGTATTTTTATCTCCCTCCTGAAGCCATTCAACCCTTGCCTTCTATTTCCAATATATTTCCTCTTGAAGCTCACACTCCTCTAGCACTTTCCATGCCCTAGCCTCCTCTTGAAGTAAATAGGCAGTCACACCTTCCTCCCTGATCACTCTTGTAATGCTATCCAACTCCACCTGAGCAGCAGCCTTAGCATGGAAAATGTTCCCAAAGCATTGCCGATTCCAGCGTTTAAGCTGATATTTAACAAATTGAAGAAGCTTAGCAAAAGTGTACATTGTTGTACCATAAGCGGGTCTACCCTCTCTCCACCATTTAGCCACATAGTCATGAAGAGAGGGTTCATGCAGCCACATAATCTAGAACTTAAAAGGGGATGACCGAGGCACACGAACTGAAGAAACTACAAGCTTGATAGGCCAATGGTCAGACCCCCTCCAATCCAAAATTTCAGAGCTAGAAGACCATAATCCACCAACCCAGAAGCAGGAAACCAAGAACCAGTCAAGTCTTTCAGAGATGCAATTATCCCCAATCCTTCGATTGTTCCAGGTGAATAAACCATTATTAGGCTTGACATCAACAAGATTCAAAGTAGAGATATTATCCTGAAGAAGCATCGCAGAAGGCTCCAACCTAGCAATACCCCCCGCTTTTCAGCTAGCTCAAAAATAGCATTAAAGTCCCCAGCCATAATCCATGGATGAAAAGGCACCATGCTCCGAACAAATCTAATATGAGACCATAGAATTTGCTTACCTTGAAACTCGATAGGCGCATAGATATTAGAGAGGAGGATAGACTCCCCAGTCTCAAAACAGAAGCGATCATTGAGATAGAAGACTTGCTGGCCATCCACCAGAGAGGGCGGATCCTCCGAGGATTCCAAAGGCAAGCCACTCCACCTGCAGATCCTTGAGCACCAACACACTGACATTCGCCACTGCCCCACAGCTTAGGGGATAAACCAAGCATGCATTCCACAGATAACTTAGTCTCCTGCAGGAACAAAACATCAGGAGATTGACTTCTAACCAACTCACGAACAACCTTTTGTCTAGGGCCGCTGTTTAGGCCCCTTACATTCCATGAAAGAACAATCATTTCAAAGAGCTCGAGAAGTGTGAATCCAAAGTCTTAACCGACCCTGACTCCACCAAAGTTTCCCCAGCTAGCTTAATCTTTTCCATATCCTTCTTCCTGCCAAGCTTTGAGGATTTCTCCCCCAACCCTTTTTTGATATCCTTTTGATGAAGACCCAAAGGAGAAGGAGAAGACCTGTTATTCCTCACTACATCTACTCCTGTATGCAAAGCCACAATAGGACCATCTCCCCCATCCTTCTTCATTTCCATAGTAGGAGCCGACTCCACCTGGACATCCATTTGAAGATCGGTCACCATTTGCAAAGCTTCAGTAACTTGTGCAGCCTGAGTATCCCCAAACAAAGAACCCTCCTGCCCAGAACACACAATACCTTGATCCAAATTCACCAAACCCGGGTTCACTTCTTGCTGACCCAGATCATCCAAAACCTCAAATCTATTAAAAGAGTCTTCATCTTGTCTTTCCTTCAAGGTCCTCTTTTGGCCTCAGTTTCTGTTACGATTCTTCACAGGGGCGAAGCCATCAGAACCATCACCATCCCCAGGAATGGGGTTCTTTCCCTTATCCTCCCTAGGTGGGTTACAGGGAGGATGAGAAATTGGAGGCTCTACAGGCCTAGCCCTTGGACATCTTCGTTGCAAGTGACCATATTCATGGCATAGACGACATTGGAAAGGAAGGGTTTCATAGTCCAATGACTATACCCAAGAGTAAGGACCCACAAACATATCCAAAGAATCTGGTAATGGTTTACTAAGATCAATTTCCACACAAATGCGAGCAAAAGTGATTACCTTTTTAAACTGAGTCTATAGCGAGGAACCAATCAGCTTCCCAAGCATCAACCCCAACAGATGCAAAACATCATCCTGCCAGCATTCTACAGGAAACCGTGGAAGCCAAACCCACACTAGGACACGAGTTGGAAGCTCCTCAGCAGGGTTAAAACCAGCATGCCACGGTTTAAGAAACATACCAACCTGATTATAGAAATAAGGGCCTCCTTCGAAGACCTTATTTCGATCCGCCATGCAATCAAAGGTAACCATGAAATAATTATTTTCCAGAAGCTTTATATCCATCTCACCCTCCAGCATCCAAGTCCGTTGAGCCCAGGACTCCAAAAATTGCATCGATATCCTCATACCCAAAAACTTACAGTAAAAAGAGTGCCTTGAATAATATTCAATATCTTCTGCAAACATTTCCAAAGGAATAACCAGTTTCGGCCTCTCCTTGCAATGTTCCAGGCAACCATTAATCTTCATGATCCGAGCTCCACTAGACGAGCCCACTCCATCTAGCCCTGATTCTGGCACGAACAAATTATTATTGAAGACCGTCGAAGCGTGTTGAGGAGACTTCACACCAAGCGCTGAACGAAAGTCCATTAAAGGGTTAGCACCCGAGGTCTCCCCGGGAGACATAATACCTAACTTATATCGGGCATGCAAAGCCCTCGAGAAATAAAAATCTGAAACAAGGGTTTCAAAGCCCCACCCAAAGCTCACCACGATCCACTGGCAAAAGAACAAGAGACACCGCTTAAAGGAGACCTCACACAGACCAGGCACCAAAGGCTTTCCCCAAACTGCACACCCGTGGCTCCCAGCGACACCTCACACTCTGGTCAGCGCCAAAGAACAACCCACACATAGGAAAAAATGGAATGAAACCACCGTAGTGGCCGCACACAACACCTCCCCAAACGCAGCCAACAAACCCCTTCCAAGTGCAAATTCAAACAAGAACAGGAAAACGAGCTAGGCACGGATGCCTAGCTCGGACCGCAGACGACACCATGGTCCTAAAAATCATTCATTTCCCAAATGTGAAACAACCAACATATTAAATCTATTTCATTATTCAAAAACCAAATGCATTATATCAGTCATTTGAGAGGTCAAATAGGGTAATTAATAAGACACATAGAGATGTTAAGCTACAGGAATATAGGAATGTATTGCTACAGGATACTACCCAATTTCAGATAAAAAGTCTTTAATCACATAGTTCAAACATCCATTAGCAATAAGAGTAAGGGTACATCATAATATTTAAATTATGGGCATATTTTGAGCTCATCACAAGTGTCCAACAATATTGAATTTATGAGATGCAAGTTCAAACTTCTTGTTGTTGTGAAAGAAAACCTCACAAATCTTACTATAAATTAGGATTCTATGTTAACAATACAATACCTCTCAAGTAAACAAGTGGTCATACCTATAAAAATATATCTTTTTCTAAACTAAGATTTAAAGATCCTTCATGATTTTGAATGAATTAGTTAGTAGTGTTTTTGTATATTTTAAAATTCTCTTACCAACGAAAAGGAAACTGGAGGTATATAATTGTCTTGTTTTATCCCACATAAGACATTTTAAACCTAAGGGGATAACATCCATAACTGATTCCACACACTCTAGATGTTTATGTAAAGGATAGTGATAGTAAAATTGCTATTTTTGTACTATATGTAGATGATTTAATCGTTATAAGAGATCACACACAGTACATTAAAAATATGAAGGATCAACCTAAAAAATATTTTGAAATAACTAACCTAGGATTGATGCACTACTTTTTGGATATGCAAATATTTCAAGAAGAAGGAAGGATCATGATTTCTCAAATCAAATATTCTCTTGATGTATTGAGAAAATGTAATGTGGAGTACAAACCATCTAGTACACCATGAGAAGTAGGATTAAAATTGAGTGCTAATACCACTCAAAATAAGTTAGATGGCGAATTGTTTAGACAAATCTTTGGAAGTCTCTTAATGTATCTCACTATAACGAGAGCAGATATTGCATATGCAGTTGGCATTGTATCTAGGTACATGAAAGATCCACATATTTAATATTGGACAGTAGCTAAAAGAATACTAAAATACATTCAAGTACTTATCAACATGAATTTGAATCTAAATATGAGGAGAGCCTATTCTATTAGGATATTCACATTCTTGTTATGCAAGTGGCTATTATGACAAAAAAAAAAAAAACTTTTCGATATATTTTTCATCTTGGTTCAAGACGAATTTCATGGACTTGTAAGAAGTAATCAACAATATCACTATCATCCACATAAGCTAAGTACATTGGTTCATCAAAGGCATATCAAGTAGTGTTATGGCTTAGAAGACTGGTTGAAGAAACACAACAACCACAAGATTGTCCAACTATTATATTTTGTGATAGTCAAAGCACCATTAAGCTAGAAGAAAATCCTATATCATGTTGGATCCAAACACATAGAAGTACATCATCGCTTTGCTCATGACTTGATTGAAAAACAAGTAATATAGTTAAAGTTTTGTGAAATAGAAGATTAAAGTGTTGACATATTTACCAAAGCATTACTATAGAGAAATTTGTCGATGGGACATGTTATATCTAAAGGAAGTTGCTATACAATTATTAACATAATAAATGTTGTGATTATCTTTCTTAAATAAATACTATGAGAGGTGTTGAAAATAATGTTTATTAATAGAATGTATCCAAAAGACTCCACTATTTAGAAATAATATTTATTTATGAAATGTATCTAAAAAATCAGTCTATGAAACATTCCAGCATATGCAACCTTCCTTTTCTTTTCTTTTATACTTTTCTCTTTAGAAGTTTTATTAACCATTCTAAATACTTCTAAAATTATGTATGAAGAAGCAAACATTTTGTTTTATTTACTACACTCTATTTTTTCTGTTTCAGATATTTTATTTCTTCAATGGTTATGGATAGAGGTGGCGGGGAAGGCGAGGGGTTGCGATTGCATGGAGAGGGGTGGCCATAAAGAGATCATGCGGACCTTCTTGAAGGTGAATGGGTGCCACGGAATCAGTGGACCAGTGGAAGCAGTTCAGCAGACGGGCTAAGAGCATCACTGTCATTGAAGTGCCGAGGACAGCTCCCATGCATCCCCGCCTTCCAGTGCTGAAAGAAAGGAGGCGTAGCTGAGGGTCGCTCAACTCAACACCCACATCACTGCCATCTTTCATGAAACGATCGGGGCAGAAGCGCAGAGGGTCTTCCCATACGCATGGGCTTCGCCCCAATCCCCCGCGGCTCAGTATTACGTGACTGCCCTTGGGAATGTGGTACCCAGCCACTGTGCTGTCCTCCATGGACATGTGAGGAAGGTTGAAGGGTGCCACCGGATGTAACCTCAGCGCCTCCTTTGCACACGCCTTCACGTACACCAGCTGCATAAGGTCCGATTCCTCTACTAACCGATCTTTGCCCACGACTGTGTCGATCTCCTGCACGGCTTTCTGCATTATCTCCGGCTGCAACAGCATCTCTGCTAAAGCCCATTCCACGGCATTCGACGGATTATCAACTGCCGCCAATGTCAATTCCTGCACATTAGATTAGCGTCAGTTTAATTAAAATATATATAGATGACTTTAATTACAATATGGCCACACTAATTATTGATAATTGTTATTGACAATTACCGTCGCTTGAGATTTGATCTCTTCCAGGCTGAGCAAGGGTTTGCCGTCAGAGGAGTCTTTTATAGAAATCAGGACGTCCAACAAGTCTTGCGGTTCCTCTAAAGAGGTACATTCGCGCCTCAAACGAAACCTTTCTTCGATGAGTGGTGTGTGATATTTATCCACAGTGTGGATGGCTTTTTTCATGGCCTTCTCATTGCCTCCGATATCCAGCCACCTCAAACACGGCATGTAATCAGAGACGCACAAATTAAACAAAAGAGACAACGCCTTGAATAGTGCTTCTACGTACTCTTCCTCCTCTGCACCGGGACCTCCATCCTTATTACCACCTCCACTTGCAAAGTAGCGCCTGTTGAAGAGGAGCTTTCTGATCACATTTGCGCTGTAGTGCCTCGCAGCACTTCTTACGTTAATTAAAGTCTTGGGTTGTGCGTGCGGTTGAGCGGTGCATTGGTTCCATATCCAATGGACCAGATTGTCGGCCTCCTCCATCCGCTTGCCTTGCAACCACTTAAAGCGTGAGGTTGTTAACACCTCCGACGCAAGCGCACGCCTCATTTTCTTCCACTGATCTCCCCAAGGAACCAGTGCGACGGATAGAAATCCTCTGCTACAGTATTCAGAAGCCATCGTGATGGGGCGAGAAGCAAATATAGCGTCTTGTTTCTTAAGGAACTCTCTTGCTATGTCCGGCCTATTAACAGCAATGACGTGGACGCTTCCTAGGCGAACGCACAGGATGGGAGTAGCATAACTGTGGAGAGAGTGAACCCACTTGTAACCGGGTCCATTGCGCACTAACTCGGGCAGATTGCCAACTAGTGGCCAGGGTTGTGGCCCTGGAGGCAAAGCCACAGAACTTTGGCGTGTTGATGACTTCACTAAATGGAAAAATACAGCAGATATAATGACAAGAATTGCAAGAGTGGGAAAGATGGGTAAGGTGTAATTACACAAGAGCGCGACAAAATCAGTATCGATCGGATCGTGCTGAACCTTGTTTCTTCCATTCCAGAAGAATGCAGTGGAAGACAACGAAGAAGAAGAGGCGTTGAACATAGAAGCGTGATCCATCTTATGGAAAGAGAAGCAAAACCCTGCCTCGCTCGATTATCACGCAACAAAGATGAGCTTTACTCTAAGATAAAGATTTGGTTTGTGAGAGAAGTGTTGTCATTCGTCGAGTATTTATAGGCTAAGGTTTACTCATACACAACTATTCGATGGAGGGTGAAGTTGCACGTGTACTTAGCCCTCCGATGGAATGAATATGTGCATTTGCCGTGTGGAGATTTCAGCTCGTTTAGCTCAATTTTGAAGTGGATGGACATAACCGAGGACAATTCCCTCTGGAGGTTTTAAAAGGCAAACTGTGTCGACCCGACACATACTCACATAACGGGCCGACCAAGCGAGAGTGACGGATGTCATATTCTATTGACTTACGTAAACATTAAAATTACGACACTGTTTCGCATCGTGAATATTGTCTATTTATTTCTGAAAACGCATTTTTGAATTGATTGTATTTTTCAGTCAAAGGTGTATTTTCACGGGGTTGGATTGATTGACGTTTCTTACATGATGAGTTGAAAAAGAAAGAGCAGGTGTGAAATTACATTAAAAATATTCAAGATAATTTGATTAAAACTATTCTATAAACAAAATTAATTATACTTTATCTTTGAAAATATTCCAAATAATATGAATTTTTATAATAAATATTCTAAACCGGTGTATATTAATATAGAACAATTAAAACCATTACTAATAAATGTAAAATCTTAAATTTATCATTACAATGCACTAAATTTCTAAATTCATATTAAAAAATGTTTGAAATAATCTTACAAAATATTCTAAAAGATTAAAATAATTATATATTTTTATGTTTGAAAATATTACACGGATTAAGATATTTTCTATAAAATAACTCAATGTATTATAAATTAAATTTACACCTGCTCTTGCTTCTTCAATTCATCATGTAAAGCGTCAATCAATCCAATCGGTGATGAAAAGATAGAAAGCTACAAAAAGACCTCTTGAGGGCTACAAAGTTTAGTGAAACCTAATCAAAGAGATAAATAACCACCTTGGGCATATGAGATTTTCAGTGTCACCTCTTACTCTAGGTTTTTGTACATGCAGTTTGTCAATAGAAGATTCCAAATTTTACCCGGATACTAGATTCTACTAAAACTTTGGGTGTACACTTTAGAAACAACAAATTTTAGGGTTTTTAGATCTTGTTTAGACATCTCCTATCCTCTAGGTACTTTTTTGCTTCTCTCTATTTAGTAATTTGATTTCATGATTTCATTTTATAGGTTTTAGTGCATTAGGGTTTGCATTTCTCCTTTGAAGCTTCATTTTAATAGTGAACCCCCTTTTTAATAACACCTAAGGAAACCTCCTAGCAGTCCCTTCCCTCAATTGATTGACTTGGTTGAGGGATCTAGGTTTCCCTAATGAACTAAGAGTGAAAGAGGTCCTAAGCACAGTTCCATCGATCCCAAAAGGTGGACACCCTATTTCCTTTAGTTCATGTACAACATTAGAGGAAATTATTATTATTATTATTATTATTATGTGTTGTAGCAAATTATCATTTGAGAAAAAAAGTTATTAGGTCATTGTATGGTTTACTTAATAAAAGTTGATAGTTCCCCATCGTTTAATCAAGTAAAATATTTAATTAAATTAACTTGGAAAAATTAAATGAATTAATCAGATATATTCAATTATATTCTTTTCAATATGAATGTTAAAACACATAATGCGATGACTACCTTGTGCGGATAACTTCACGCAACAGTTAAATTATAGAACATGGTTAAGTTAAAAAGGATAAATTCTCAAATCATCAAATCTATTTTAAGGAGTGACCTTGGAGTGTTAAATCCATTGCAATTGATTGAATTGTTATTAAATTCTTATGCTCATTTATATGCTTTCAATACCAATGAGTGCAGATAATATTATATCATGATGGCCATGATAAGATTTATATTTAGTTTTTTTTCATTAAAGAATTGGGTTTCCATGTCACTAAATGTTGGGCATGACATATTGCATCATAATAATATATATTCATTTAATTATATTTAATAATTAGAAATATGATTAAGTATTCTAGTTGCGTGAGAAGTTATTTTAGTAGAAATAAAATTTCTTAAGATAATTTTTTAATGCTATTATTCTTTTTATTCCAATATTGATTGATGGTTATCATTACTTTTATTCTTATGTGTGGTATTAGTGTCTATAGTTATTTATGGTTCTTTCACAAAATTAGATATAAATCTGTACTGCTAAATTGTTTGGCACACTTCTACAAGTATGAAGGTGATCCCTATAAGTGTGGATATGAACTTTTATGTAAATATAAACTTGTAAATTATAGGCTTGGTGTCACTACATTTTTCTTTCTAAGACTTATGGACCTTGATATATGTTCTTTGCTTCTAATAAAAGATATCATGTTTATAAATATCTTTAGAGAATTTATTAAATTACAAGGCCCACGCGCTAGCCAATCAAATATCTTGATTGATTAATTTAGGAAATATGAACTAAGTTCAATAATAATAGGAAATAATAGAATATGAAATGCTAAAAAGATCCTTTGTAATATTTTTGTATTTTTATTCTAAATGTGCTCATTGGCTTCCTAGATTACTAATTTTAAATTAGAGTTAATATTTAAACACACCATCCCAGCATGCAATATAAAATATTTTAGGTTTTCTAGTTGGCTAATAATGACTAGTAAGGAAGGGAAGCTTGAGTCTAAATTAAGAAAGTAAAATTTAAAGATTTTGGTTTGAACTCAATAATAATTATAGAAAGTGATTTAGGAATAATTTAGTTTTAGAAGAACATGTGAAGAAGCGAGAGATAGATTGATGGCTCACGCAAGCCGAGCTAGGGCATTCAGCATGCAGTTGCGTTCAATGAATTTCCTTATTAACATGCGGTGAGGGGGAAAGAAGTTGTTTTACACTTGCATTGTGGGGTGCTCAGTGGTTGCAAGGGTGATCAGTGGTGTCTCTTCTCCCAATTGTTGTGTCCCTTTTGTCTTCTTTGGTGATGGTTGGCCGCGGATAGGTGTTGGGGTCTGTCACTGCATGGTGTGTGTGGGCGTCGGGCTCCTTGGTGGGGTAAGGATGGGGGTTTGTGCTTGTATGTGGTTTGCATTTGGAAGCAGCAGGGGTTTGGTGTAGGGTGGTGTGTGGTAGAGTGGAGGTGGGTTGTGGGCAGGGGGTTGAGGTGACTGGGGATTCATCAGGAGAAGGTGATTTGGGTGCCCCCATCTGGGGGTGTGGGGTTGCGTGGTGCCATAACCCTTGGTTGATCCTTTTGTTCCTTGGGTTTTCGTGGGCCTGCATGTTTGTCTAAGGTTTTTTCTTCAATTTCGCATGGGGAATCTTCTGGGGCTTGCCCCAAAATGGACTTCCATTCGACATTTGGTTTGAAACCCTCTCTACAGGGCTCTAAATTTTTTGATAATAATCTTTTCTTGGTGGAACCTGAAAATGTGGAGACAGGCTCGATAGGTGGGCCTAGAATTCCAAAGATTAATGGGTGCCTCGAAAGGTGTAAGGAGAGGCTGAATGTAGTCATTCCAATGGAGATGCTGGCTGAAGATATTGATTACTATTCAAGACATTCTCTTTATTGCAAATTCCTGGGTTTGAAAATTTTGTTGCAATTCTTGGACATGTGGGCTCAAAGGACATGGATGCTAGAAGGGGAGATGGAGATCTGCCTCTTGGTGAATAACTATTTCATGGTCACATTTGAATGCATGGCGGATCAAAA
>VDFB02160189.1:0-48629 GCA_007258455.2 Sequoia sempervirens | reverse complement strand
CCTTCTTTCTTCCTTCTAGACGAGTTAGTTCTACCTGAAGACCAAATCAAGAAGCTTTTGGAAGATAAGTAGTAGGGCCCATTTGTCTTTTAGGCCCTAATTTTTCCACTGAGTGCCTCAAATATAGAAAGAATCTTGCATCCCTTGGCTTAGCTTTGATTTCATATGGAAGTTGCATTAGCAATGATAAGCAATCTCCCTTTCAAGGAAATGATTGAGCTGGACCAAGAATTTGAGGCCCTCCAAGAGAGGATGCACCCTTCTAAGGTAGATTGGACCTCATTCTAGTCTACTCTACCAAAATTATGATTTCATTCTTTTTCCTATTGCTTTCCAATTTTGGTTGTGAAACCAGTATTTTGGGATCTTTACCTCCATAAGCGGAGGTCCTCAAGGAGTCACTAGAGATGTAGATTACATCTACTGCAACCTTTAGCAGGAGCTTAGGTTGATAGTTTTCATGAGGTTTCGCTCTTATTTTTGGACCCACTGGCTATTTGTTTTAACATTCAACTTGAAAGGGAATGATGAACTCAAAAAGTCTTCCAAGCACCAATATGCACCTTCAGTATCTTATGTTTAAAAAAAAAAAATAGATTTCAACAACCTAATACAAGCACATACTACTATGCCTTAAAGCGGAAACAGACACAATTTAATTTCCAATGCATTAACCCTCAAATGAAATTTGATGTAGTTTCAAATCTAAGAAAATTTCAGTAGCATAACGACATGTAAATTCACATTTCAAGAATGAGAAACATAAAGAATAGAAGAATGATAGACAAAAGAGAAGAAAAACATGATATACGTGGGGAAAACCCTTTCGGGTAAGAAACCCCACACTCCAAAGTAATGAACCAATGTATTAATTTATAATAATATGGTTACAATACACTTGCAAACTCGCAACCTTAACATGGAGACTACATCTTGCTATTCTAGAGGAAATTCAATAGCACTTTGATACCTACAAAACTATCTCACAAACCCACTCCAAGACATCCAATATATAGAGAAATACAAGCATGAAGGTAGCTTTTAGAGAAAGCTACAAGAGATGGGTGTCCAAATCCATGTGGCATATTTTTCCAACTCATAGTTGACTCCTGTGACATTTCTCCAATGATTCCTTACCCCCCTTACATGCCTCCATACTTGGGCGCCCCAAATTTTATGCAAATAGGTAAGATAGATTCCTTAAAATATCATATAATCTGTCATATATGACAACTCTTATAGCTGTAAGAGAATTTGTCATAAGATCTCCATGAGAATCCCTCAAAGATGCTGACACATATCAAAGATTATCTTCCCAAAGTGGGATTCCTACATTGCCTAGTGGGGACCACAACATCCATGTCACATCCCATGTCACCTCCCAATATGCTGACAACTCACCATGCCAAGTCATATTAGGTGACAAATTAATATGAGCAAGAAATTACAACATAAGCATTAATAAATTAATATTTTGATGCTACAAAATTGCAAAGGTTGAGACAGCTTAATTACCAACACAACTGCATTTGTGAATGTGACATGTGTCAACAAAACACACTTTCTCACTGGCCCGACAACACCTATCCTCAACGCATTGTGCTAGAGCACCATATGGCAGCTTCGCTCACCACCTTTTGTTGACATTATGTGGTTGACATTATCCAAGCTCATATTTTTTATGATGCCACGCATTAGAAGAGTGCAAGCTTGAGGTTGTTTTGAGTCCAGGGATTCTTAAAAGTGTTCCATTGGTCTATTTCAAGAATCAGACTGAACGCAAGGTTAAGCAAGTGATGCCACCTATCAAAGAAGGGGACGTAGGCAACAATCTATCAGGTTTTTGTCTAGTTCACAAGGTTGTATGATGGAGGTAGTGGGATGTCTAGGTGGCATCATTTCCTCCATGTGGGGAAACCATGATTACTCACCCTAGCAGTTATAACAGCCTCATGATGGTGGTTCTCATAGAAAGCATCATGCAGGAATCTTTTCAGTTGCAGCCATCTCCTTTTGTAGTAGAATTTCTCTATTTATGCATCTTTTTTCTCTTATTTTGGGGTTGGAAAATATTATAACATGAGAGAGCTTTGTATGCCAGGTTCTTGAAAGAATACACATTGAATATATAGAATTGGGTCTTAATTGTCTTCACTGTGTGTTTATCTCTATCTATTTACTAGAATTCATACTCTGTGTCCATATGGAGTGTTAGCAATAATAATTTATTCTTTGTTAGCTTTTATAATTTCAGTTATATGAACATATGTGGGTCTTTGAATCATGTTTGATACTCTTTCAAATTGATGTGGAAACTAATCTAACTAAGTTTTTACTATGCTATATCATGTTTAAAATGTTGTAAAATCTTGGTGCATCACCTTAGTTTAGTTTATTTACATGTTTTATCTCTCCCTTTTCCTCAAAAGTACAATGAAGAGATAGTTCTAAAACCCGAGAGGTTGTTTTGTCGAGCGCATCTAAGTTCCCCATTCGTAGAACTTCCCATATGCTATTTTTTGTAGGTGTCATCTTTAGAGATTAGCAAGAAGAAAAAGAAGAAGTTCTACAGTACATGAAGAAGTTGAAGGGTCTGTAACAGAGGGAGAATCATGAATAGAGAATTTGTGCAATGCAATTTTAACTGACTGGAAAATTGTAATCTATAAGGGAAGCATTTAAAATAATTATACTGTGTATTTAATGGATTTAAATGTTAATGGAATCTAAATTATGAATTGAATGGGTTTTTATTTGATAAATGAAATTGTCAAAAATTGTTTGAATGAGATGTTGTAGATAGTTTTAGATTTGTAAATGAAGTTGAAATTAAGATAGGGAATCTTCTTGAATTTTTTGGAGTCTTTATTTTACATAAAATGGTATCAGAGCTACTGGTCTTGAGCATGTGGATAAAGCATCGAATGTGAGATATCCTATAATAGGACCTACAAGTAGAGTAGAGGAAGCACGATTGTGAAGAGCTCGAAAGAATTGTTACAGGTGTGTGAAGTATTGAGGGATTGAGAGCTAGAAATCATGAAGAAATTGTTTTTGTAGAATGTGTGATGTGGTAGTGATGGATCTAGTAGCAATGAATGAGACATGGGGATATTGTTGAGGAAGAATCATGTGATATGGGATGGTTGGAGTCAATATGAAAAGAGGGAGATTTTGAAGATGATGGCTGAAATAAATATGAGATTAGATAGAATGGAAGCATGGAAATGTGAAGAATTTGTTAAGCATGATGAAGACCAGCATAAAGTTGCAACAAATACAGAGAATGAGAAAGAGGATGTAAGTGTAGCAGTAGTGGTTGAAGATGGTGAAGGTAAAGAAAGGAGTAGTGAAGAAATTGTAGCTATTGATGAGATTGTAGTTATAGAGGATGTGATTATAGTGATGGAGTGCAAGGATGTTGTAGCAAATGATAAAGATGAAAATGATTTATTGTTGCAAATATTGGTGATAGAAGAAGAATGAATGGAAAAGATTACCATTGTAGCAAAGGATGAAGAAAAAGATGTTGGGATAGTGAAAGAGAAAGAGGTAAATGTACAATTTGGTTTATTTACAAAGATGAGAGTAGAGGATAAAATTGCAGTTGCGGAGTTGTGTTTAGATGCTACATGTTTGTGTGTGGAAATTTTAGAAGATCCTATAGGTGGAAAGTGGTGGAGGTGGTCAGTTTGTGGTGGATTGGATTTCACGAAGGAAGAGAAAAGAAGAGGAATTTTTTGGAGGATGATGACGGTTCATGGTGGACATGATTCCACAAGAGGAAGGGAGAAGAGGGTGCAACGTGTTGGAGGAAGATGGTGAGTGTTCCAATAAGATGTTGGAGAAAGAGGAAGAAGAACTGAATTTGTGCACAAGATTCAGCGATGGAGTTCACTACAGGTTGGTTGTAACTTGGAAGAGTAGTTTGACTACTCAACTCCACCTTTGTGAGCCTATGCTGACAAACTTCCTACCCAACGTGTCTGATGCAGGAGCACCCAAGAAAAGATGTGATCAACATCACACAAAATCATTTTCAGCTTTGTTTGGTTTCTGCTGATTCAATTTTGGGTTTTCAATCTTCAAAAGTGGGCAAGGTAACATTTTCGTCATTTCATTTGATGAAATGTCATATCACAATTTTAATTCAAGTTTTGATTGTTCGATTGATTTTATTTTTATTTATTTTCTAGATGAAGATAAAAGAGTTTTATTTTATTTCCATGGTTGCATAAGATAATTTCTCTGGAGTAAATTACATACAAAGACAAAAGGAAAATATAGGAAATTCTTCAATATATATTTTATTAATCTATGCTAGGTAAAAGGGATACAACCAAGTGAAGAGAGTTAAAGCTAGAATTAAAATAATGAGAGATGAGGAAGAGGTCATGGTTAAAAATAAACTTAAGTGCAAAGGAAGTACTATGTAATTTTTGGAAAAAAGAAATAAAAATAAAAGAATAGAATGCTTTAGGTTGTGGAAGGTGAAGGGAGAAGACAACTATTTGTTTTGGTTAGCACTTGAAGAGGCTAAAGATGGAAAGGCGACAACAGTGAGAGAATTAAAGAACAAATGACAAGAACAAATGGAGGGGGGTCACAGATTTGGGGAGATTCAAATTAAAATGAAATAAAAATAAATACATCATAGCCATAGAGAAAGGAGAAGAGAGGCCACACACTTGTGGTTGATGTGTGGAATGGAAGACAAATAAGGTGCAGTCACCAAGAGAGGAGAGGTGGATGCCAAGTAAAGAAGATAACAAATTTTACACCATATGAGGAGACAACATGAATGTAAATAGAATTAATAGGTTGTACCATAGAAAAATGGCTTTTGGAAATTTTCATGGCCTTTTAGGTCTTTCTCTCGTGATGCTTGGTCCATTTTTCTTTGATTTAATGTTGCAATGTAACTTAAACATTCACATTAGGTCCTAAATATTCAAATTATGACATCTTGTGAAGGTGTTGTGAAGTTTTGTAACACATTTCTACACTTTTCTAGACTCTTCTCATTACAATTCACCTAAAAATCACCTTTTCATCACTTATCAAGTCCTATTTTGAAATGTTGTAAAGTCTTGTAACAAGATTTCACACTTTTCTAGGCTTAATTTCACTATTTACACCTTTCTTATGCTTTATTTGACCCCTTTATGCACTCATAAGGCTTAATTAAGTGTGTTTTTGAATGTAAACCCGACAAATAACATTAAATGAAACTTAATTCCCGACACCCACTTACAAGTCCAAGGTGGGGCCCATTCGCCATGGGTGGTAAATGAGTCCCTCTTGGCTCCAAATTCAAAATATTTCAAATTTTCTTTCAAGTTTTTATTCAAAATTAACTTATACATCGGCTTGTGATGAGGTATCATTGGGTTATTAAGGCACAATTGTGTATAAATAAGTGTTTTTCCATCCATTTTACACCTAATTCACTCACTAATTCATTCAAGCATTCATTCACATTTGAGCACTTTGCATCATTCAATCAAGCATCAATCAAGTATCTTGGAGCAGTCGTTGATATAACTTCAAATTTCTTCAACAAGGTTGTGGTGAGTTTAGGACATTTGCATGTTGTTTATTCATCTTTTCTTGTTCATTTCATTCCATTTCTTCATTAAGGGTTTGATTACCAAAGTGGGATTTGACCAAGCCAAATCCCTATAACCTAACCCTTAACCATTTTTCTCCTTTTGCATGTGTGGTTGCAGACTTGTGTATGCATATTTTTCAAGAAATTAGATGTTGAAAGGTGATCAAGAAGTCAACAAAGTGTTTCAAGTCAAATCAATCCTATTTCAACCTTGGAGACAACCTACAGTCCAGTTTTTGCAGATTCGACTCCGTTAACCCAACAAGAAGACAAGTGTAGATCTGGAGCTACAAAATTGACCTTTTATTTCATAGAATTTTGGGAGGGGACTTATTTGCCATCAATGGTGAATGAGTCCCACCTTAAGGCTAAAAAAGTAGATTATGTTAGATTCCAAACCTTGACAGCCGAAAACTAGTTTTTAGAAGTTTTCGCTAAAAGTAAGACTGATTAGCCATCAGTGGCGAATGAGTCCCACTAGTGATTTTCACTGATTTCTGCTAGCATTCAAATCATTCCATATTCAACATTCACTACCTAGGTGCACTCTGTTTAGCCTTGTTTAATCCTGTTTTGCATTAGTTTACTTTTTTATTGCATTTTCTACATATCACACTATGTTTTCAAACATTGCACTTTTCTTAGGTTTTTCATTCATAATCAATCAATTACATTGCTTATTTGCATTTAGATTATCTCATTTAGCCTTAATCACATCACACATACATTAGATTGAGTGAACCACATTGATTTTGAGGGTTTATCTCTCTCCTTTTAGGTGAAAAACCCTAAGAGTGCAAGAGTAGACTATAGACCTCAACAAAATCTATGGTTCATAGACAATGATGGAAGAAGGATTCATCGTGCATAGAGAAAGAAGAAACTCCATAATATGAATGGAGTAAACGAATGTAGAATAGGGATAAGGTCACGTATGGAGGAAGAAAAAGCAGTATACAAAATAAAATATGCATTGTAGATGGGAAGTAACCCATAATGTAAAGCCATGTCACGAAAAATCAACATATTGCATATTGAAATTAGAAGAGAGTAGGAAACATTAGAGGAAAGGAGAGGTATTTGGGAACATAAGAAAATAAGCTGGGAAAATTAGAGAAGACTGGGTAATAAGTGAGGTGAGAAAGAAGTGAAAATAGAATTTTATAATAGCCAAGCTCATAAGAGAGTGAAAGAAAAAGAAGCTACATAGCATGAAGAAGAATTTGCAGGGTGCGTAACAAAGAGAGAATCATGAATAGAGAATTTGTGCAATGCAATTTTAACTAACTAGAAAAATATAATTTGTAAGGGAAGCATTTAAAATAATTGTATTGTGTATTTAATGGGTTTGAATGTTAATGGAATCTTAATTGTGAATTGAATGGGGTTTTATTTGACAAATGAAATTATCAAAAATCATTTGAATGAGATGTTGTAGATAGCTTCTGATTTGTAGATGAGGTTGAAATTGTGATAGGGAATTTTCCTGAGTTGTTTGGAGCCTTTATTTTACATCATTATCTGAATATGAGAACTTGAAAGGCCACTCTCATCCTAAGAAATTTTAAGTGGTCTCGGCTTTTATAGCTATTACACACTCTAGGAGGAACTAAAATTTTATTCAAAACCAACATACTTGCTTCCCCAAGCAATAGCCATAACTAGACACAATCTTGGGTGTACATAATACCCAAAGTTGGACACACACTATATTCCCTTTCTCCCATGCCCATAGCCCAACAAGCCACCTTCTTCTTTCTTAAGTGAGTTGCATGCCTTTCCAAGCCTCACATGAATGCTTTATATAACCTTTTAAGGGGTGATTTACAAACCATCACACCCTTTCACAAAAACTTTCCCTTTAATAATTATTTAAATAAATAAATATTCCTCCCTTTTAAAAGAGTTTTTAATAAATATTCTTTATTAATCTATATTTTAACCAAAGGATCATAATATACTTAATTTTTCTATTTCCCTTTTAATTCTAAAGGGTTGTTTCATAACTTTCTCTTCTCTTAGGCAAAAAGTCACATAACATCATCTTGCATGTTTTAGAGTATTACTCAAAGACATGTACAAAGTAGAATTTTGTGTGAGTAAAGAGGATAATTTTCTTTGGCAATCATTTTTAAAATCATCTCCCATTTTTTTATGACCCAACATTATTAGAATTGGCTAAAGAGGCTCATAACATACATACGAGATAGTGTACCTGCACTCCAAGCTTTAAATAAGTCTACACCTTTGATTGTCAAGTTCTCTAACCCCGTTTAGGGAATTATGAAAAAATAAGGCTTCTAGCAAATCATTGTAAGATTGGAGGTGGTGAAAAATATAATGCTAATAGGAATGAAGAAGAGATTTTAAATGGGGAGAAAAACACCTATGTTGTTTGGGTTAACCCTTGGTGTTGTAGTAAAAGGAGTAATCCTAGTTTATTTTAGTTCATCGGGACATATCCAAATCTCTTGCATTCTATAGCTATCATTTACTACTTGCATCTATTATTAAGAATATTTAAATTAGGGAGTTTGTATTGCATAAGCATCTAAAGAATCTTGTATCTTTTAGAATGTTATCCAATAGCATTTATCTAGTTGTTAAATCAAAATCCTTGTATGGTTTGGCCTAAGGGAAACAATTATCTTTGTTAAGTGGAGACCATGAAACACAACCTTTTTTATGTAAGAAAACACTAAGAACATCAAGGTAAGATGAAAGTGACATTTTGGAGCTTATAGAGATCAGATCTACATGCCCAAATTAGATTTGTGATATAAATTAGTTCGACACTCAAGGGAACAAATTTGTTGTTATGGAAGTGACATAAAGAGACAAGAATAATATTTAATTGATTTGAAAGCATTCATCTAATATTCACTGTCATTTTTAAAATATTGGAGAATCATATTTTATCATATGTTACAATTTTTAGCTCAATACATCTATTATTTTATTTTATTTCTAAACCATTTAACTACATCAAGAGGCATTCTATAGTGACAACAAAGAGTTTCATGACATTATGGTGTACATAAAAATCAAAACACGACCAACATATATAAAAAAAAATTACCAAAACAATGACTGGTGGTTTTTCTAGAAATAAAATTGAAAACTACATACAAAAGTAAAAGAACTCTACAAATAGAAATAATGTAAACAATGTAGAAAAAAAACTCTTATCTTCTCTTGTCTTGCTCTCTTGATGATGGATAGTGTAGTTTGATCTGCAGTGTTGAGAGAAAAAAAAACTCATACAATCAAAATCCAGAAGTTTCTTGCTCTAATGTAGAAAAAATAAAAGAATTATAATTTGACAAGATTCCTTAATTAATATAGTCCTTATGGGTAGATCAGTTAGTCAAGGTATTGGAAAACACAAATAATGGTCACAAGTTCATTTCCCTTGGATTTATCCCCACATGGGTGGAGGGCAACTCATACAAACCAAGGTTATAGTGATACGCGTCAAGAATTTATTTCGTTGGTCCCACCAATATTGACTCATCCATTTAAAAAAGAAAAAAAGAGATTCCTTAATCAATATATTTATCTTTTTATCCCCCAAAAAAATTAACTAAAAATTAAAATTTATATAGTCATATTGATAGCAATAAATGCACAACAATAATGTTTGACAATATTTGTAATGTTCATTAGGCTTATTAATTCTCTAGCTATATTTTTTTATTTTTTTGTATGCATTAACTATTGTAGTTGGGTTATTGACGAATATGGTTGTATGTCATAATCTCACATAGTTTTTGAAAACTTTATTTAATAAATGTCCTTCCTCTTATTGTATTAAGACAATTTGAAACTTTTGTATATTTATGGTAGCCAATCACCATTAAAAATAATAAATCTAAAATATAATAAAATAAATTTTAAATTTAAATGCTTATATGACTTATTGCTTTCATTACATTTATATAAAAATATTTTATTCACCCTCTCATCATATAAGAAAGAATTATTTATTTTCCTTTGAAATTTATGTTCTATTTTGAAGTTGACAATAGGTAACATAAAGTACTAGCTAATCATGATTATGTTTTGAATATTTGTAACTAATTTATTAAGTGTAATATACGGGTAAAACTGGCCGTACGCCGTCAAATTTCAGAAACGGCTAACTTAACGGATAGTCAAGTAATGATGCGTTTTGGACCACATGCATTTATTTTTTATTGTCTTTTGCTTTATAGCTGGATCATTAACTTTCACGTGAAGACTATAATACTTGAATATTAATCTTCACGTGGAAGTTAGTGTAATTTATCAATTTTTTAAGAATCAATCTTGTGTTTTCTTTATTTCAATATCTCTGTTGGAAATGCTTACCATCTTCATCATTGAAGTGGTGTATATAATATGATATAATAAAAGGCAGTGGACTGTTACTTTTCTTTTCAAAATCCAATAGTCGTTAAATAAAGCGAAGAATCCGAGGAAAAGAAACAGGACGAAGGAGCCGAAAGTGCCCTACAATTAGAAAGTGGACCCACTAACGAATACTTTTAGTAAATGTCACTTTCGTTTTCACCTCTTTGTCTTGAGTTAAAAAAGTTTTTTTTTAAATTAAAGTACTTTAAACAAATTGATAGTGGTTTAAATGTGATGTTGGGAATATATTTTTTTAACTAATTTTAGTAACGATAAAGTAAGGAGATATACATAGTACATAAAGTACAAAATTTGTTGTTAAAGATTAGGAAATGTGTACATTTGTTCTTTTAGGATTCTCAATTTCTTAGCTTCTTTTTTCAAAATCTAATCATTCATTACTCATCATCTAATCATTCATTGCTAATGGTTAGAGGGTGGAAAGGATAAGGTATTAGAGTTCTCCCGAATAACAAATACTTAAAAATACTTGTATCATAAGTAGACCTAGTGTGCCTTTCAAATATTACCTACATCAATGAGAAAAAATTATTAGAGTGGTGACAGCTTGATTGATTTTTTTAAATCTAGTCTAACTTCTTCTTCAAAAGCTATAAACATTCAACCATGCCTAGAGAGTAAATCCGGTGATTAAATTCATCTCTATTGAGCTTAGTATGATTATACCAACAACAACCAGTATGTTGTTCCACCATATTGAAATTTCCTCCTTAGATCCAATCTACATTATGGAGACTTTAGATATCTAGCCCCAAAGATCAACCTATTCTCCAAAATCATTAGGAACATATAAGGAGCAAACCTGGAATAATCTATACACTGAAGGAAGCAAGGACTCAAACACAACTATTGTTAGAATTAGGTGGCATTCCACTTTGCATTTATCCTAACTCTTTAAAATTATTTTTATTTACGTAGATGACAAATAATGTATTAACTTCATACATTATGGAGTGGGCAAAATGTCCATGTGAGGGTGGAGACATTATTTATTCTTTGGGATGCTTGGGATTTTGTTTAAGAAGTCATTGAATACTGTTAGGAATTTATGGGCATGGAACAAAGGATCAAAATACCAATTAAATGCAGATAAATTTAACACAACAAAATAGATAAACAAAAGAATAAAAAATACACAGAAATAACAATGAAACAACAAAGAGATTTTATGTGTTTCACTCTATTCTTGGGCTACATCCACCAATAACGATCCTTTTATTAATAATTCATAGCAAATATAATATACATTAAACTTGAAACAATAGTTGTAATTTACAACAATCATTTCAAACAATATCCATTGTTATGTTTGCTACATGTGCCTATCACTAAAGCCTACAATCAAAGCTTTGTCACAACCCACGACTTGCAGCTTCACACACATGTTTCACATGCCATGTAGCAACAAAACCAAACTTCACGTGGCTATTGGAATTCTCATGCACACACAATTCAACTTGTGACTCTTGGGTTTCAACATGCAATAACAAAATTGTTCATTTCTAGGCACTTTCTTAACATTTTTTAACAAAAGTTCAAATATAATATGGCAACAAAATTCCTTTAGTAAAAATGGTCAATTTTTACTTCAAGGATGCTACCCCCGAGTCTCAAGTAGCACCTAGACCCCCACTATGGGCTCCACCCTCAAGCCCCTATTAGGGGGTGGTCCCCTTAGACCCTGCAAGAAGGGCTTCACCCCCTTTCCAATTCCCCCATTGATTGATTTGGGGGGAAAATGCATCAAATGAAGTGGAGAAAATTTAAACTTTGAGTCTAATCAAGCTCCACATAATAACAATCTCCCACTTGGAGACTAATCATAACATTGTTTCCCCTACACTCCCACTAGAAATAGCACCCATGGACCCTGTTGTTTTGATTTTATTGTTTTCAATCTTGAAGACCAACTAAAGTTAAAGAGGAGCTCAGCTTCTCATGCGTCATCGCCTCTTTAAACATAATTGTTGGATTGTCATATGTATGTATCTTTTCCAGCCTTAATTATCTATCCTCCAACACCAACCAAATGAAGTGATATCTCAGTTGTATGTGTTTTGTCTTTGAATTCAAGGCATAATTTTTTGCAAGATGTATGGCACTTTTGTTGTCGATAAACAAATAACTTTCAGCCTATTGTTTGCCCAATTCTTCTATAAAAAAATTGTAGTCATATCATCTCCTTGCTTTCCTCTGTTGAAGTTACATACTTTGCCTTTGTGGTGGATAAATCAACTGATTTTTGCAGCCTTGAGATCTAACTCACCACTATCCTGCCTACAATAAACACCTAACCTGTTGTGCTCCATCTGGTATCAAAATCCCCTACAAAATCTAAGTCAACAAAGCCTTTTAAATCAATATTAGAGCCCTGAAAACATAATTTTTTATTGGATGTTCCTCTCAAATACCCGAGAATCCATTTTACTACATTCCAATGCTCCAATCTAAGATTACTCATATACTTGCTCACAACTCCTACGACATGTGCAATATCTGATCTCGTGTATACCATGACATACATTAAACTTCCTACAGTTGAAGCATATGGTGCCTTGGACATTCTTTCCCCCTCCTCTTGTGTCTTTAGGCACATCTCCTTAGTCAATTTGAAATGACTAGGCAAAGGTGTGCAAACAACTTTTGCATTCTCCATATGAAATCATTGCAACACCTTTTCAACATAATCAAATTGAGATAGAGTTTTTTTTATTTTTCCCATCTCTAGAAATTCTCATACCAAGGATTTATTTTGTTTCCCCCAAATCCTTCATAGAAAATGATTTTGCTAATTATTGTTTTAAATCCCCTATGTGATCCATGTTAGACCTCACTACAAGCATGTCATCAACATATAAACATAAAATAATATATATATCATTATCCAACCTCTTAAAATAAATACAATTGTCAGAATGACACTGACTATAGCCTTGCTCAACCATAAAACTATCAAATTTTAAATACCATTATTGAGGTGCCTGTTTTAAGCCATACAAACTCTTTTTCAATCTACACACCAATTTTTCCTTACCTCTGACCTCAAATCCCTTTAGTTGTTCCATATAAATCTCTTCTTCCAAATCCCCATGGAGAAAATCAATTTTCCAATCTAGTTGTTCCAAATGTAAATATTTAGCAACCACAATACTTAAAAAAATATGAATAGAAGTCATTTTAACAACCGGAGAAAATATTTCATCAAAATCAATGCCTTTTTCTGTGCAAATCCTTTAACTACAAGTCTGGCTTTAAATGTTTTCTTACCTCCTTCCTCTTTCGGCCTATAAACCCTCTTATTTGGTAAATCATTTTTACCTATAGGCAACTTGCATAATTTCAAGTCCAAATTTTCATCAAGGAGCTCATTTCTTCTTCCATTACTTACTCCCACTGATCTTTTTACATAGTTTCATCATACCCTTTTGATTCACCAATAGTTAATAAAATAGAATACAAAGAGGGAGAAAATATTTTGAGAGGTCTACTTATCCTTGGTGATCTTCTAACATTCACTAGAGTTTGTGGTATTTCTTGTTGTTGTTATTGTAGAGCATGAGGAACCACTATAATATCATTGTTTGGAGTATCATCCAGCACCACATAATCCTTTTCTTTCTTCTCATGTTGTTGCAACAGATCTTTGTACAACACCTTCTCATTGAATACAACATCCTTGCTTCTCACAATTTTCATATTTTCAAAATCCCAAGCCTATAACCAAATTCATCAATTCCATATCCAACAAAGATACATTTTTTTGATTTTGCATCCAACTTAGTTCTACTTTAAAAATATACATGTGCAAATGTTTCACAATCGAAGGTCTTGAGAAAAGAATAACTCACCTTCTTACCTATCCATGCTTCTTCTAGAATACCGTAACCCAAAGGAATTGAGGGACCTCTATTTATTAACTAAATAGTGATATTCATAGCCACCTCTACCCACATGTTTAAAGGTATCCTAGCTTGCACTCTCATACTTTGTGTACGCTCCATTCTTTTCCTATTCATATGCTCAACCACTCCATTCTCTTATAGAGTTCCTAGAATCATTTTCTACCTATGAATTCCATTAGATGAACAATAATCTTCAAACTCTTTTCTAAAATACTCACCACCATTATCAAATCTGAGACATTTTAATCTTTTACCTATCTCATTCTCAACCAAGCTTCTCCATTTCTTAAATATTTCAAACACGTCAGATTTATGCTTAAGGAAATAAATCCAAACCTTCCTAGTTGCATCATCTATAAAAGTAACATAATACTGAGAGCCACCAAGAGAAGATACCTGAGTTGGTTCCCATACGTCTTGTTGAGGCATAAAATTGCACCCTAGTGCAATTTCATTCCAAAAGTAAATATTTAGCAAACACAATACTTAAAACAATATGAATAGAAGTCATTTTAACAACTGGAGAAAATATTTCATCAAAATCAATTCCTTTTTCTATGAAAATCCTTTAACTACAAGTCTGACTTTAACCTTTTCTTACCTCCTTCCTCTTTCAACCTATAAATCCTCTTATTTGGTAAATCTTATTTACCTACAAGAAACTTGCATAATTCCCAAGTCCAAATTTTCATCAAGGAGTTCATCTATTCTTCCATTACTTGCTCCCACTGATCCTTTTACATAGTTTCATCATACCCTTTTGATTCACCAACAGTTAATAAAATAGAATACAAAGAGGGAGAAAATCTTTCAAGAGGTCTACTTATCCTTGGTGATCTTCTAACATTCACTTGAGTTTGTGGTATTTCTTGTTGTTATTTTTGTTGCAGAGCATGAGGAACCACTAGAATATCGTTTTTGTTACATCCCTTACCTTGAGACTATAACTTAACTTGTTTATGATAATGGAACCAAGGACGTTAATGTAGTTGGCAAATAATTGTTTTTTCATTAACTGTAAGATGTTAGACATTACACATGGTATTAGAGCTACCGGGTTCGACATTGAACCTCGGGCTCGTCATGTGAACCTAAGACGAAATTGGAATTAAGTTGCTTGAATCTTTTGAAAATGGAAACCAACCTCTTGATATGAACACTTAAACTATTGTAATGAAAACCTATCATAGGGAAGTAATAGCTATTCATAAACATTTTGCCACTAAATCTATCACGGGGAGTGATAGTTGTTCTCTTTGTAATTAGATCTATCACAGAGAGTGATAGCTATTCATTTTGTGATAAAATCTATATAGAGAACTTGAGAGTTATTAATAATCCATATGTAATTGAATCTATCATAGGGAGTGATAGGTATTATGGTAATCACTAATGAATGAAATCTATAATTAGCTGATAGCATATACTGTTGAATATTGATTTAAACCAGCATAGACTAATAAGTAATACCTAACTCTAGGAACCTCATCAGAATGGAGAATTTCAGAAATGGGTTCAGAGGAGATCGAGACAATGGTAACCTTATGGCCAAATTGGATCAACTCCTAAATTTAATGAATGACACTCAAAATTGATTGCTAAATTTGGAAAGGAAAGTGAACAAATAGGCTGATATGCATGAGGAAGGGTCTGAGACCCATAGTGACCGGCATGAAGAAAGTTCTAAAACCATAAGCTTGAGTAATAAAAGGAGTCAATTAGCTAGTGAGTTGGCCAAGGATATGAAGAAGATTAAACCCCCTAAGTTTGAGGGCTCTATTTTGGGTGATTCTGCAAAGGCATGGTTGACAGAAATGGAAAAAATACTTTGAACTGAGAGATTATTCTGATAATTCAAAGGCAGCATGGGCAGCCTATCAGTTGGCAAGAGAAGCTGCCACCTGGTGGGAGAACAAAAGAGTAGAAATGGGAATGGTAGCAGTTGAAGTATCACGGGAACAGTTTGTATGATTGTTTCATTAAAGGTGGTTACTGCAGACATACTATGACTAGAAACTGTTAGAATTTGATAATTTGAGGCAGGGACCTCTATCAGTTAATGAATATTGGGAGAATTTTACTCGACTGCTTAAGTATGTCCCTCAATATCAACAAGATGAAAATTTTCAGGTCTGAAAGTTCATAATGGGACTTAATAATCGAGTAGGAGGTCCTGTAGATGTACTAGCTCCTCGAACAATGGATGAGGCCTATGAAAAAGAAGTTCGACAAGAACAAAGACTAAAGAAAGATGACTCTTTTAGGGATAGGAAACGTAACAAGGACAAGTGGGAACAGTCACACAAGAATTTTAAGAAGGACAACAAGAATAATCAGGATGAAACCAACACTGTAAGCAAGGTTCCAGAGAAGAAAGGGCCACTTGGAGGATGTTTTATTTGTGGAGGGGAGCATTATTCCAATCATTTCCCTAATAAGAATCCACAGGGGCAGCATTAGTGAAGGCCATTACCGTCCCAGCAAACAACTTTTCAACAAAGGATCCAAGCAGTTGTAGACAACCGTCAGGCAGATTATCAGATTACTCCAATAGAAGCACTAGGTGTGGGATCCAGGGGTGATCATAGTCAAGCCGATTAGAGTGCTCGAGGTGCGCGGGATGCGCCTACATAATAGTGGGGTTATGCAATGCAAGGTCCAGTGGGATTAGTACTATGAAGAAAATCTTTACAGTACTCTGAAGGTTAAGTTATAGTTACAGTTGTCAAGAGTATCATCCAACACCACGTAATCCTTTTCTTTATTCTCATGTTGTTGCAACTGATCTTTATACAACACCTTCTCATTGAATACAACATCCTTGCTTCTCACAATTTTCAAATTTTCAAAATCCCAAAGCCTATAACCAAATTCATCAATTCCATATCCAACGAAGATACATTTTTTTGATTGTGTATCCAACTTAGTTCTACTTTGAAAATCTACAAGTGCAAATGTTTCACAATCGAAGGTCTTGAGAAAAGAATAACTCACCTTCTTACTTGTCCATGCTTCCTCTAGAATACCACAACCCAAAGGAATTGAGGGGCCTCTATTTATTAAATAAACAGTGATATTGATAGCCTCTACCCACATGTTTAAAGGTATCCTAGCTTGCAATCTCATACTCAATGTACGCTCCATTATTTTCCTATTCATATTCTCAACCACTCCATTCTCTTATGGAGTTCCTAGAACCATTTGTTAGAAACCAAGATCTGATTGCAAACCAGAAAAAATCACCTTCCATAGAAGAGAAAAACGAAAAAGCAGAAGTTTGCATGAAATGTGCAAATTGATATATTCTAAGTACAATAATTACATGAAAATGATTTGCTTTATAAAAGCAAAGATGCAAAACCTAATCTTATCTTGAGCAACAAGATAGCTCGATAAGATAAGGATAAAACCTATAACTTAGGAATTAAATATGCCTAAGTAAACTTATGCTAATGTGTAATTAAATATTAATTACACCAACACCATTTTCTACCTACAAATTCCATTAGATGAATAATAATCTTCAAAGTCTTTTCTAAAATACTCACCACCATTATCAGATCTGAGACATTTTAATCTTTTACCTATCTCATTCTCAACCAAACTTCTCCATTTCTTAAATATTTCAAACACATCAGATTTATGCTTAAGGAAATAAATCCAAACCTTCCTAGTTGCATCATCTATAAAAGTAACATAATACTGAGAGCCACCGAGAGAATATACCTGAGTTGGTCCCCATACATCTTTTTGAGGCATAAAATTGCACCCTAGTGCAATTTCCCACAATATACCCTTACTTTAGCCTTATAACATTGATAATGCAAAAATTTGCCATCTTAAACCTTTTGTCTTATCCGTGCTTTGGTGTTTTTTGTCGATGGAGGGAATTTCGTTAAGGACACTTCCACACCGCACGAATGTCCCTAACAAATTCCTAGGTCAGTGGATGTTGAGGCATTATGTTTCATGGCATCCATAGGTTGTAATGTCTCTTGCAAACACAGACCTGCCCGAAAATTTCCCTTTTGCCTCCATATTCACATTTTGAGCCCATTCTTTGATTTCATTCACACTTCCACACTTTTTGCAAACTTAAGAACCATGTTGGCCTTTTTTAGAGTTTATGAGCTTGTGAATTTTGTGACACTTGAACTTATTTCTTCCCTCTTTGTCACACTTTTGTAAATTTCATGAACTAGTGAAATTTGCAACCTTATCTCCTCCTTCCTTTCATTGCACTTTAAAGGGTTTGAAAATTTGTGAACCTTGCAATATTCATAACCTTAGTGGTGTTTCACCAAGTTCATGAACCATTGAACTTAGCAATCTTGACTTGGTCCATTGTTGAGGTTTTGAGAGATCAAGTTTTATCAAAAAGTTGTACCAAAAGGGATGACAAATGGGGGAAAGGCCAAAAGGGGAACCTCAATAAGGGAAAGAATTTAGTATTTCAAGCAATAATTTTTTTAGTGGCTAATATTCACCAATTGGCTAATAGTTGAAAGTTGGGAATCCAAATTTGGCTAATAGTTCAAGCTATAATGCGACTTGAATTGCCACATTTTTAAAAAAACTTATTTTAGTCTTATTTAAATCAACAAAGAATTTATTTTATTAAAAAAAATAACTAAAAAATTTGCCACAATATTTGATATAGATTAGATTAGATTCACCTAAATTTATAAGCTACAGTAGAAATTTAAATTAATTCGCCAATAGTTTATCATAATTATTAGTTGCTTTAGGGCCATATTTCCAATCGTTAGTTGCCACCATTATTTAAAATATAATTTGATGGTCCTTGGTTTATTTCACAAGGTAAAATTTGCATGTGATCTATACTTCTCATGGGACCCAAAATTGCTTTTGGATCATTGATCTCCGTTGAGATCAACAATCTAAAAGAAATTTTAGGCAACATGAGCATTACAAATTATGGGTACATTTTACCTTATGGAATACAATGATAAATCAATGATGGCAACTAAATATTATAAAGTCTACCCCTTAAACTCATTGATCATTTCCACCCTCGAGCCCCTACTTTTCTATGAGAATTATTTTTTAAAATGGAAATATTCACCATCATAATTAATGCATTTCCCTATTATTTTCCAAGATTCATCAATATTTTCTACAAGATTTTAATGATGTAAAAAATCACCAATATTTTTTTTTTTAAAAAGGAAAGTTTTGCTAATAGAAATAAATTTTTCTTCCAAAAAAATGAAAGATTCAATAGGATTTTATATCTTTTCTTGAGGGGGAGTTTCTTAAAGTTATCACTGGTGTCAAGATTGGGGAGTTGGGATGGGGCATGACTTGGTATTGAGTCAAGGAGGTGGATGAAAGTTTGACTTTATAGACCATTTTGAATAGTCAATTATTTTTAGACTTTCGAGGTTTGATGAGAAGAAGTACTTGTTTAAGGAATGGTTAAAAGTCTAACTCCAAAAGATAGTTTTTTTGGAATGCAATGGATCAAGCTTTAGGGAGTGGGAAGAACTTATACCACATGCTATTGGAATGGTTTTAGGGTACAAGAAATTCTGATACTCCAAAAATTGCAAAGTGACCTAGAGGGAAAGTGTCAACTTTCTAGGAAGACATGCTAAGATGACAAGTTCGATAGGGATGATAGGACGCAAAACTCTAAAGTACTGAAAAGCAAAATTTAGGCAAAATTTACAAGGGCGTGAGTGGGTTTTTGGGATTAGTAGGGAAGGTATGCAAGTATGGACTTCCCTAAAACTCCAAAAGGCTGACAATAAGTCTTAACACAAAAGAAAACACGAAAAACAACTCAAACTTAATTTTTTTGTGAATTTTTGCATATTTTGACATGTAGGGGACCCATTTAGGATGTCTCATAAAAGCTATAAGTAATGGGTAGATAATTAATGCTACTCATCCCTTCTCTATTTGTCGTGGTCGTAATTTTTGCATACCCATACAGATCAATGCCTTTCTAAAAATTTTGAATTATGATTATGGGAGTAGACCCCTTGTCCACAACTTACCTACAAAATAATAATAATTAAAAAACATCATTAAAATAAATTAATAAAGAAAAATTATTTTTAAATTTTATTTTAAAAACTTTATTAAAAATAAATTAACAAAGTTTTATTTTAGAAAAGTTTTTAAAAATTATTAAAAACATTTTAAAGTTTTATTTAGTTAAAATTTTAATTGAAAACCATGTTTAAAAAAACCTTTAATAAAACATATTAAAAAATAACTTTGTTTTTAAAACTTTAATAAAAGTTTTAAACTTTATAATAAAAGTTTTTAAACTTTAAAATAATTTTTAAAACTTTATAATAAAATTTTAAAACTTTATAATAAAAGTTTTTAAAATTTTAGTAATTTTAAAAAAATTTATAATAATTTTTTTAAAATTTTATAATAAAAGTTTTTAAAACTTTATAATAAAGTGGAGGTGGAACGGGGGGCGGAGAGAGTTGGGGGCGTAGCCTCCCACAACCCACATGGGGCATTAAAAGAGTCTTTGAAAACACTGCCACAATAAATAAAAGACTTTATAAAAGTTTTAAAAGTTTTTATAATAAATGAAAATCTTTTTAAAAAGCTTTATGGGTGGCCAAATAAAGGTGTGAGGTACCATGGGTCCACACCTTTATGGGGTGCGAGACCCACATCGCATATCCATAGTTTATTTTTTTATTTTTTGCTTTTGCTTTTAAATAGTGATTTAAAAAAAGTTTGGATTTTAAAAAATTACAAACTCAACTAAAATTGACAAATTATCAGTCGATTTTAGCATTTTTGGGCCTTTTGAACATGATGGAAAAGTTGGATTTGACCCAAAATGCTCCAAAATGGCAGTTCCTTGTTGGATCATACAATTAACCTCTTGCTTCGAATTCCTACAAATTTTGTCTCCAATGTCTGATTTAGACAAAATAAAAGACAAATTTGACTTTCTCAGGTGCTTTGGAATCAATGGTAAGCTCAAAATTTCTCCAAGAAGCTTAAAAAAACTTACAATTGGAAATTCAATGATTGAACCCCCCAAAAATTGGTATTTTCTCTACACTTTTATGATTCTTCAAATCATCCAAGGATGCAAGAGAAGAGCATACTTATGTACTTTAAGAAATAACTCTACACTCTTAAATTTCATAGAATATTGCTAACCCACAACTCACAATTACTCTGATACCATGCAAGATTTTTCTAAATAGCCTACCCAAAATGCAAATGAATGAAGAAAAGTAAATACCAAAATAAGAGATGAGAAAGAATAAACTATATTCCTCTCAAGAGAATGTAAAGCTTCAATGAGCTTGAGAATTGAAATGAATGGTGTATGATTACAAAGGGAAACTATTGGTCATATAGGCCAAGGGGAGAAAGAGGATGCAATAATATTATAACAAGTGTTGTCATCCTGTGAGGTGTGACAACTTAGGGTCATTAAAGCTCAACAACCTTATCCCTATGTAAACTTAATCTAATGTAAAGATAACTTAAGTGGATAACTAGCTAGTAACTAAAATAGTTAGCTAGAGTATCCTTTTCACACCAATAGATTGAAGTCATGCACATCACTTCAAGGTATTGATCTTGCTTGCTTGAATGCTTGAATGCTTTGGAGAACTACAAAGTGTTAGCCTTCACAAAACAATGATAACATGAACAAACATAAACTAACATAGGATTTGACATGATGTTAGGATCTTGAATTATTGAGATAAAGCTCTGAAATTCTACTCTTGACTTGCTCTTTAATACTCTTAATGTTTACCTCTTGCTAGATTATTTCACTTAGATTTCAAATGATGCACTAACTAGGTATTTATAGGCATTTTTCTAATTTCCCAAGAATTAAATCCTAATAGTTGACATTTGAAATTTGAATGTTTGAATGGTCACTCTCGCATACTAAAAATTGGTCCCCAAAAGGATAGGGGGACTCATATACCCATGGGCGTATGGGTCCTATCCCTATTTTCTAGGACACAATGTATCAGAGGCAAAATATTAATTACTTACATTTGTTCAATGCTTGCAAATTCTCAAAAAGTGGTACAAATAGACTATAGAATGCATAATTTAGGAAATTAAAGGGCCCAATTAGGCTCAATAATTAAGATGTTGGGCCAATGAATGAGATATATGACTCTCTCCTAAAACTCAAGCTCTACAAAACCTAGGAAGGTGTACCTAATGGAAACACTAGGTATCTATATAATTATGGGTTTATCATATTGAAAAAGGTAGATAAATAGTTCATACAATACAAGGGTTTAAAGATAGTTTCATAATATTAGCTTCTATGTACCTTTAATGAGCAGGCATGAAGACATCACTTAAACTACTAATATACAACACCAAAGCATAGTTTTTTGTTGTTTAATTTGTAAATAGAGATGGATAATGTAAAATATCAATGAACATTTAATCTCTAGGCTTTAACAAATTACTACCTTCCAATAATTTATAAATAATTGTTATTGGATTACTAAATGTGATTCTACTTACTAACACTTCATAAACACCGCACACCCCAATTAGTATCTAAAAAGCATTATCACCCTCCTTGAAGATGAAGTAATCATATCAGTAACTCCAACAAATATGCAAGCATACATTTTTCTTTCCTTGAAAACTTACTTCTCTCAAAGAGCATGAAATTTAATGAAGGTGGCAATCAAATTTATAAGCATGTATTCATGTCATCACTAAAAAAAATGATACAACATATACACAAAAATATAATAATAGAAACTATTATCTTTCTAAAAATTAACAACCTTCAATTGAGTTTTCTTTTATAATTCTTATCTCTCCAAAAAAAATCAACCTATAATATGCCCAAATGAACATATATATATGGAACTCTCTTCTGGTGACCAAGTCTAAGTGGGAAAACTAATATTGAGTGGATGTAATCAATGCAGTATCTATTAAATCTATAGAAAAGTGTGCTCCTTAAGCAAGATCCAAGAAATTTGTAAAAACAACAGCTTTGGATAAGATGTGAATTCTTAGATTCAATAATATTAATTGATACAATAAATTTTGACATGGTCTAAGTGTCATTTTTATTTGAAAAAGAATGTCCCTTCAAAATCTAATTTGATTGTCTAGAAATGCAAAGAATACATCCTTTGTATCCTTGCCATAACTTTGGGCATTAATAGTTCGTGGAGTTGAGTACAAGGAAGTTAGAAAATATTTTAAGAGGTCTACTAAAAGAACCATGTTGGCCTTTTGTAGAGTTTATGAGTTTATGAATTTTACAACACTTGAACTCATTTCTTCCCTCTTTGTCACACTTTTGTAAATTTCATGAACTAGTGAAATTTGCAACCTTATCTCCTCCTTCCTTGCATTGCACTTTCAAAGGATTTGCAAACTTGTGAACCTTGCAATATTCATAACCTTAGCAATGTTTCTCCAAGTTCATGAACCATTGAACTTAGCGATCTTTACTTGCTCCAATGTTTAGGTTTTGAGAGATCGAGTTTTATTGAGAAGTTGTATCAAAAGGGATGATAAATGGAGGGGAAGGCCAAAAGGGGAACCTCAATAAGGGAAAGAATTTTGGCATATCAAGTAGAATTTTTTAGTGGCTAATATTCACCAATTGGCTAATAGATGAAAGTTGGGAATCCAAATTTGGCTAATAATTCAAGTTGTACCATGACTTGAATCACCACATTTTAACAAAAACTTATTTTAGTCTTATTTAAATCAACAAAGAATTTATTTTGTTAAAAAATTTAACTAAAAAAATTGCCACAATATTCGATACATGATTAGATCAAATTTGCCTAAATTTTATAAGCTATAGTAGAAATCTGAATTAATTTGCCAATAGTTTATCATAATTATTAGTTGCTTTAGGGCCATATTTCCAATCTTTAATTGCCACCATTGTTTAAAATTTAATTTGATGGCCCTTGTATTTCGCAAGGTAAAATGTACACGCAATCTATAATTCTCATAAGGCCCACAATTGCTTTTGGATCATTGATCTCCATTAAAATCAACAATCCAAAAGCAATTTCAGGCCCCATGAGCATTACAAATTATGAGTACATTTTACCTTGTGGAATACAACGAGATCCATTAGATTATATTTTAAATTAATGATGGCAACTAAATATTATAGAGTCTACCCCTTAAACCCATTGATCATTTTCAAGCTCAAGTCCCTACTTTTCCATGAGAATTATTTTTTTAAATGGAAGGACTCACCATCATAATTAATGCAATTTCCTATTATTTTCCAAGATTAGCCAAGATTTTCTACAAGATTTTAATGATGTAAAAAAAATTGCTAATAAATATTTTTTTTCAAAAAAGAAAAGATTCGCCAATAGAAATTAATATTTTGTCCAAAAAATGAAAGATTTGCTAGTATTTTATATCTTTTCTCTGGAGGAGTTTCTTAAAGTTATCACTGATGTCAACATTGGGGAGTTGGGATGGGGCATGACTAAAAGTTTGACTTTATAGACGATTTTGAACAATCATTTTTTTTAGACTTTTGAGGTTTGATGGGAAGAAGTGCTCGTTTAAGGAATGGTTGAAAGTCTAACCCCAAAAGATAGTTTTTTTGGAATGCAATGGATCAGGGTTCAGGGAGTGGGAAGAACTTATACCACATGCTATTGGAATGGTTTCGGGGTACAAGAAATTCTGATACTCCAAAAATTGCAAAGTGACTTAGAGGGAAAGTGTGAACTTTCGAGGAAGGCATGCCAAGATGACAAGTTCAATAGGGATGATAGGATGTGAAACTTTAAAGCACCAAAAAACAAAATTTAGGTAAATTTTACAAGGGAATGAGCAAGTTATTGGGATCAATAGGGAATGTATGCAAGTATGGACTTCCTTGAAACTCCAAAAGGCTAATAATAACTCTTAACACAAAAGAAAACACCAAAAACAACTCAGACTCATATTTTTTGTGAATTTTTGCATCTTTTGACATGTAGGGGACCCATTTAGGATGTCTCCTAGAAGTTATAAGTAGTGGGTAGATAAGATCAAATGCACAACCTTTGGAGCAAAAAAAACAAAAAAATGAGACATAAAAACAGGGTGTCAACATGATAAAACCACCTTATTTCATAAAGTGCTTAAGACACATCTCTAGTTAGCCAATAATGACAACTCCTCCCCAAATTTGTATTTATCATGTCAGTACACTAGATCCCATTAGATCTGATGATTAAATCTAGATACTAGCAAACCTAGAAATAATGAAATACAAGTGCTCAGTAATGGGGTCTAAGTCACAAGCAAAACAAGTTTGATATATTTTTAATCCTCAAGTTTGTCTTTTGATACAAGAGAAGAGTATATGTAGTATGTCCTTGGTGCAAAAAGTGGTAGTTTAAGTTGCTTTTGATTTCCAAGCTCACCTTGTGATGCAAGGAAAGAGCATATGCAACCAATTACCAAGACACTCTAATCTAAACAACAACAAAAACTCATTTACTAAGCACCAAATAAAGTGTGAAGGGTTCATTTTAAATTATCCAAAAATAAAATGTGAGATTGATCTGTGTATCGAACTTGCATGAAGCTCGTTAGTAGTCTCATAAAAAACTATGGTCTTCAAATCTCATCCTATAAGAATAGTTAGAAAAATAAATTGTGTAGAATCTAATAGAATTAAAAAAAATGTTAAAAGCATTTATTTTTTATTTTTTTGATAAATTTAATGTTTTATATGCATGATACTTGAAAGATGGACCTAAATATTAGTGATAATAAAAATATCCAATCACTGGTATAAAGATAGCCGTTAGAAAACAAAATGAGAATGTATACTTATCTTTGAGTCGATAAAGTGTCATATATATGAATCAAGTGCTTGACTAATCTAAATTGAAGAGTTCTTGTGCTTTTTTTGGATTAATGTAGGCATGAGCATTTTTTATGCAAAACCATTCTCCTACTAACATTATGTTTAGGTAAAGAACAAAGAACTAAAGATCTACTTTTCTAACAAAAAGAGGATATATTAATTTTAATCTTCAAAATGAGTTGAGGGATGAGATAAACTATGAAGAATATGAACAAATCACAATAAATCATCAAAGAATATGGATTAAAACATAAACTATAGATGCACAACCGTGGAATGCCTAGATTGTAGTATATAAGAAAATGGATTCATTCAAAAATCTTTAAACCATACTTTTTGTACCACCATTTATGACCAACCTAGATTTTGAATTGTGTTTTTTATTCTTTATGCATCATTTTCTAAGAGAGTGGCCAAGCATTATAGACAACGACAAATGACACGTAATGCTATGACTGAATCCAATATTCATTCACAACATGCCCTAATATGAAATTATCACAATTAGCTATAGATTTAAGAGGATTTAAGAGGGTTTGTAAATTGTAGGAGAAAATGGCAAGGAACCAATGTCAATGCTCACATACAAGCAAGTTTAGCAAAGCAGTTGAAAAAGTTAAAAAAGAAAAGAAAAACAATTATAAATATAATTATCATTTGTGGTTTCAAATCAACAATAAATTAAAGACAATTATATTGGTTAGATTGAAAATAATTGCTTATAAATATTAGAGAATTGGTATCACAAGTTTTACAATCACAAATTTTACTTTTAAAAGATAGAGAATGTAAGTTGTACTATTATTTCAAAACCATCTTAATTTGAGCACGGTTCTTTTATCTTGATTTCTAATATGAAACATATTTTTTATTGAAGAGGTAAAGACATTTGTGTTTCTTGAGTATCTCTACTAGTAATGGCGACATCCACATCAAGCACCCAACAAATTCCTCAGATCAAACACCTTAATGAGTTAGCAAGTGAATATATCTAGACATTATTTTACTAGTAACACTATATCGAGTATATTCACTCATGCACAACCAAGGGTGTTATTGATTATTAATCCAAAGGACAAATCAATAATACTATTAAACAAAGATTTCATTATTGTGTTTCTAAAAACCAATATAAATGAAAGTATTATTATTTTTAAAATTTCTTATTAACATTTTTCCATGAAATAAAATAAGGATTACCTTAAACATAAGCCACATGAAAGCTTCACAAAATCATGGAATCTTCACAAAAATTTATCATTTATTTTTTTAACACATTATGTAAGAAATAAAATTAAAATGTAAAGGATAGAAACTAGACAAAGGAGTACGTCCCACCTATTAGAAAATGCTTAGAACTTACAAAAATAATAGACATTCAATTTTGTGAATGATAAATTAGTTAGAACAAGGTCCCACCAAGTGCGCCAAAAATGTGAGGTGAAATCAAATGGAAATAAAAAGGATACTAAAATAACATGACCAAACTTTGAATGAAGTTAAAACTCTCACTTTTCAATTGAGGGCAATAACAATTTGCATAAAAACAAAATGAATAAAATCATAAATGTAAAACCAATACAAACCGTCATTGTCAATGAAGTGGATGTCGCTGCTCAATGAAAATATCTACTTGCTTGATTTGGGAGTGGATGAAAATGGAGGATTTTAAGCTCCAATTTATTGAAATTTTGAATGGAAATTTAATGGTGGAGATTAAATATTGGATCATGAGTTTGGTGCATAATTAGTGGATGTGAAGAGAAGAGGTGTCAATCAATTTGAAAAATAAATGGAAATCTAGGTAATCAACTCATTTGATTGGTGAATTGATAATTATTTAATTAATTTATGATCTTGAGTTGGCCAAACTGATTGGATTCTTAATGGAATTGATCAGTGAGTTAACTAAATTGACTATTTAGCTAACTATTTTGATTTGATAATTAATTTGTGAGGTGTAATTTAGGATTTAACTTAATTTAATTATGGATAATTTAGATTGAATTAAATTAATTAAATAATAAATATTATTTAATAAATTTAATTGTGATAAAGTGATGGACTTAGGATAATATTAATTATTTTAATAGATTAAGGGATGGTAATTGCATTATATTTTAACATGAGATGGTATTAAAAAAATTAGTGTGTACATAAATTTAATGTCTACAAAATCAAATGTCATATGAACTAATATATAACAATAAAATTTGATATATCACCAACCATAAATTATCCAACATGAGTCCATTGAATATGCAAAATCTTCAGAGTAGCATAGGTATCAAACACAAAACTCATATTGTTCACTAACAAAGTAGAAAGGAAATAATTTTCAATCATAACAAGTAGCCTACTCATCCTCCCGAGTCAAATATTGTAATGGATTGTTGCTATTTATTTTATTCTATGTGCTCATACAAAGTTATGGGAAATTTAGTATAAGTCAAAATCCTAACTTCATCTTGTACTTTCAATTTGACTTTCTTGAGCACTTATGTCACTAAAGGTGAGGTAGAAAAGGATTTAACAACCTTAGATGTGGAAGGGACAATTTGTCAAAAGATAGTGGGGTGGAATGAAGAATGAGCATGAGTTGGAGAGATAGGGTGACCAATGATTTCATTGACTCAAAGGAGATTGAAGTGTCCATCAAATTTTAGAGAAGCATAGGTAGCATCTTGAGCAACTAGAAAATAACAAGCATGGAAACAAATTAACTCTTAAGAACAAGAGGTTAAGTGAGTAGGATAGTTCATGAAAAGATTGCCAATATTATTTTTAAATAGTTTAGGTTAGGAGGGTTATGGTAAGTATTTGGAACAAAATGAGGGGTTTTCTATTCAATAATGAGTTGATTAAACTTTTCATGTGTGGTAAGATCGCTTGAGAATACTACATAGTTGAGGGTTATGGGAATCTATGCAAATGGATATTTAAGTGTTCCTACCAGGAACCTTGTTACCTAAACAATGAAAGGACTCATCATTTTGAAGTGTGTCTCCATTGTTACCTTTGATAAAGTAATTATTCCTAAAATTAGATCAACTATTCCAACCTCCCCAAGCTCCACCTCTATAAGATTTATTTTCTTGATTCCAATTCAACATCACTATAACAAAGCCCATTAGTAATCAAAATCATAACTAGTAATAATGGCCATGTTTTCATGAAAGCATTTATATCAAAAATATTACTTTGATAGCATTTGACCAATAAATCTATTATTGAAATTAATCTACAAACAAATTTCAATAATTACAAATGACTAAAAACATATCTTTCAACATCTACATTTATCTTTTTTCTCTATCATATAAAGTTCACTCAAATAAAATAATTGGGTTCTATTAGACGCATAAGCAAATTTTACCAAAATCTTGCTTTGAAACCCTCAACAATGAATATATTTATTGAATCCTAAATTTGCAAATATTTTCAATAATATTAAAATGACAAGGAACCCAAAATTTTGCATGTGGCTTTGTGGCCTAAATATCATTTTCATACCTTCATCATGTGATTGAAACATATTCAAGCCATATATTTTTTGGGTTTAAAACCAAACCTATTTGTTTCAAAATAGAAACCCTCAACTTTGAAGAAATAATCCATAAGAACATATATCCAATTTTCCACAACTAACAAATATTTTTGTCTCTTAGAATAACTAGCTTTAAATTAAACTCACTTTATAACTCTAGAAAACTATTGTTGAACAAAAATCAAGGGCTAAATTAGGATATCTCCAATGACCCAATGACCCAAGTGATAATTGGAAGGATAAACTGATCAAATAGAATGCAAAAGATTGAGATAGAAGAGCCCAAAATATCTCGACAACCAATATTAATAAATAAAACTAAATGGAATGTACCTAACCCACCATTGGGTGGTGATCAAACAATACACATTTTCTTTTTTAAAATAATGGTTTAAATGAACTTTGATTTTGCATGAATTTTTTAAAACCAATTACAACTTTATAGGAATTCAAAATAGTTTCCAAATCTAATAATTCTTATCTTAATACATTCCACCATGTAGTTGATCAACAAGTTTGATGATTTTCCTTTATTTTAGCTTCTCACTAATTTACTTTGACACCTCCAAGAGGCTTCAAAACTTCATATTAAAACTTACAAATATATAGTGCAAAGTATGAATAATATAAAATAACACTATCATTTTACATTCTAATCAACGTTTTTAATCTCCTATATTGCATTATTGTTAAGCAACCTTGATTGAAGAATTTTTTTTGAATCAAGAAGAGCTATATGATTAGAAAAGAGTTATGCAATCTTGTCAAGGACAAAAAAATGCAAAGATAGCATTCCAAAATAAATCATTTTTTTTAATAGTCATGTTGAATTAGTTTTCATTCAAACATGCCTTAATTATGCAAGTTAAGAGATAAAATACTTGTGAAAAGGAAAAAAAGTGGCCCCTACTAAGGATAAGTGGAACTCAAAATTTAAGTATATATATATTTGTTTTGAATTATGATAGAAAGAAATGGTGCAAAAATTTGGTAAAACAAATTCCTACACCAAAAGGATTCAAAAATCTTCAAATATCTGCATTTTCTTTTGAGGTACATAATGATTTATCATTGTAGAGAATATTTTCTTTCATCATTGGAGGCTTCTATTTTGATAAAAAATATTGATGATGGGGGTAATTTCTATGATCACTATTGAGTTGCCACTGATACATTTGACTCCAAATTTTGACGAACTTTCGTCAGAATTATTTCATCGATTTCCCGACGAACTTTGAAATGTCAAAATTTTGGCCCAACATCATTGGCTGGGTCAGAATTTCGATGTTTCAAAGTTTGTTGGAAAATCGATGAAATAATTCCAATGAAAGTTCGTCAGAATTTGGAGTCAAATGTATCAGTGTGGAATTCTCCCTATTCTTAGCTATCTACTATGTTGTATAGTCCTTTATCCTATAATTGTTGTTCTTCCACCACTTTTTCTTATTCAATTATTTTTAAAAATATCCATTTTATATGTTTGAGTTCTTTGTCTTGTCTATAAAGGTCATTTAAGACGTGCTATAAAGATGTTATCTTGTGGTTTAGAAGGTAATATGCTTCTATTTCTTTGATTTTATAAAGTTTCTCTACTTGTCACCTTTTGATAAATAAAATAATAAGTAGATTAAATATATATTTTGTAAAGCTTTTGTGAGGGACACATTGTTGCAAATTTTTATGTCACGATGAACTCATTTAATCATGAAAATGGTTATATCATTCCACGTGACTTGGAGTTAAAATGGTATAACAAGGAACTTTAAGGGACATACATATTCAATAATATTATCTATATTGAACTTAATCCACTTTTCTTTGTGTCCTAAGACAAACATATTATTTTGCATAAATTGTTGAATTAACATGTCTTATATGTGGGGCATGACTTTATGCTTTCACTCATTCACAACATATAGGTATAAGAAAAAATAAAAATAAAGGCAACAACACTTGTAAAATTGTACCTTCAACATTATTAATGTGTGTTTTTATTTCCTTTTCCTAAGTTTTTCCTACACTTTTATAGAAACTTTCTCAAGTTAATAAAGCGAGTTTAATTAGGCGAGTGGGTTGTTGAGGTGTCATCATCCTACAAGAGAATTACATTTTATATTTTTATACCACTTGTTGGTGACTCCTTATTGGTTGGAATTTCCACCTCCACTTTCTCCTTGAGTCTATATAAACTGACTATCTAGCTTGTATTTTAAATTTTTTCTTATAACTTCTCTTTGTGAGCTCTTTAAGCAATTTTATCATCTTCAAATTTTCACATCTCTTGGAATCCCTAGTCTATATTTGTATTTTTCATTTATATTTTCATAGCTTATTTATCTCTTAAAAATTTCTTGAAGTTTATGCATCTATTTCAAATTTCTAATGGTACCTTAGCTTTGGGTTTTAGAGTTTTGAGTACTAGAATTTCTCATTGAGAAATTATATTTTTATATACAAAATCTTGTAAATTCCTATATGCTTTTCTTGTGTATTTTTGAATGATTTGGAGAATCAAAAGAAATTATGAATATATGTTAATCTCTTCTATTACATATGTGTTTTGGTAAGATCTAGGTGATTTTTCTCTTTTGGTCATATTAACAATATTTTTAGCTATTCCAACATGTTGAGGAGGCTTGAGAAGTTTAGGATTGGATTGTGTTTCACTTGAATTGGAGATTGTATGGTATAGTAGAAAACAAGGGTTTGAAGCTTATATCTAATGAATAGCTTTCAAATGGGGTGTTCTTAGGCCAAAATAGCCTCACCGTTGCATCTAGAAGGCCTAAACCCTTATTTTCATATAAAAAAATATGTATTTTTTGTGCTAGAAGCATTTGTAGCAATTTTTTTGCTAGGAGGATTGTATGGCCTCCCAACACATAGTTCAAGGCAAGATTAAAAAAAAAAAAAACTAAAAACATGAACATTGCACTTTAAGTTCTTAGCAAATAAAATTATGTTATAAATGCTTTAAACTGTAAGGCATTCAATCCTCTTAAGACCCTATGAGCTCCTCTTGAGCCACCTACAACTCCCCCTAAACCATCATAATGAAAAATATAGTTGCTAGAGGTTTAAAAGAGACTCCTAATTGATTTTCACCCTAAATGTTATGCTTTGGCTACTCCATTAGTGTTGCCACCCAAAATCCACCAAGGAGCCACCCTTTCAAGAGGAGAGATCTTTTCTTTGCTTCAAAAGGGCTATTTTTTTGTTTTGGTATAACATTTTGTCATGGTGTCAACTTTTTGTAAATAAATGGGTAGTGAAAAATTGGTAAAGGTTACTTTTCGACCATGATGGTTTTAATTAAAAAATGCCATTTTTATCTAAATATTGTAGGTTGAAATTAGTTATTATTCCATTCTTGAATATGCAATGAATTGTACCTTAGATTTCTATTTTTGCAAATGAATAAACATTGGAAAGCTATTGGAGAGAACTAAACAACCATATAGATATTTTTATATATATTTCATATTAGGTCTATAATGTATCAAAAGATTTTTTGGCGATTTTGAATTCTATGAATCTTGTAATTTGGTAAAATCTTTGTAACTGCACTAAGTATAAAGTGACAAACATATAATCTCTAGGGGTGAACTTTGAGACTAGTGAAAAGGGGGGGCATATTGTGTGTATCTTTCTTGTATTTTTTTTACACTACAACACAAGCAACAATATGTTATTTTAGATCAGGAACTCATCTTAGGACTTAGATGTTGGTTTTCTAGTTCTTTTTATTTGGGTGACACATTTTGGGTGGTTTTTTCTCATAGTTTTGTAAATACCAATCATTTGATGGTTTCGTGTACTACTTTTGTTTATAAGATGCTTGAGACGAAAGCTTTGATAGTGTGTTTGCAGGTATTGTTATGGTATGGAAATTACTCTAGATATATGTAGTTGGTGATGTAAAGTCTTGCTTTACAAATGCATTTTAACTATGTATATATTATTGAATATTACATCAGGTTGTTTGAGAGTGTGGGGTTTTTCTTCCAAAATATTTTTCCTCAGGTACACCTATGTTGTAATGTTATTTTGTTTATGTTTTACATGTGTTTCTCCTTTTGTAATTATAAAGATCTAAAATTTGCACAATACTCTCCTTTGAGATTAGTTTACAAAGTATTTTTGTGTACCTTGCTTCCTTTCAACAAAAGTAATAATTAATCAATCCCCACTTTAATATTTAAATAATTTCTCAAACATGAAAATATAAGGATTACAACTAAAGTTAGTTCAAGCTACTTCAGTTAGATGACCATGAGGAGACAACGATTAATATTTGTCATGAAGGTTGGTTCAACTAGCTTCCACTTAAGGGCCATAAACAATTAAATATACATATAATTAAAACTAGATGATAATCTTCGAGTTGAGATATGATAAACAAAGCCAAAATAATACTTTCATTTATTAGAAGCCAAAAGATCTTTATAAGTGAAGAGAACCCTAAACTTATAGATTATCAAAAAGAGAGACAATCTTAACTATTGATTAAACATGACAACCCAATGAATCAAAATAACTAGCACGTTAACTTTAAAATAAACATACTTTTAGATAATTTGCCCCACACTCCTCATATATAGGGGTGTGTGAAGTTTTATATTAAACAATAAAGGAAGCCACTATGAATGATAATAAATAACATTCTATGCTCCATAGAGTTTCAATAAGTTATTATTTTTGTTAAAATTCGAAAGCATGACGAATTCACTACACATTGATATTTGTGTTACAATCTAGGGCACACTATACAATCATCTATTATCTTCACTTTGTGTACAAAGTCTTTAAATCAATATCTAGGGTTTGACAAAATGAGAACAATATTTTCCTAGCAAACTCCTTTATACACTACCATTTTATATAGGTTGGAAAAATCAAGGCAAGCTTGTTACAAACTTGAAATTTAGTAATGTCTATATCCATAATTACACTTCAAATTTGCATAAAAAGATCAGATCCATAGTTGTGCGAACACTTCTACAATCATGTAGGAGAATTTCATAGATATAGATATGAATTGAACACTCAAACATATTTTTTTATTGATTTATGTGTAATTGTCTAATAAACTCAAACTTTTAGATAAAAATAAAAATATCTTACAAAAGCTGAGCATCTTCTTGGTTGGAAGATTAATGGGTGGGAGCAGGTTCCACAGGAGCTCCGCTAGGATTTGGAAGGGATTCTTGTTGAAGATGGGGATGGTCACAAAGAGGAAGGCTGATGTTTTTTTGCTTTGTTGCTTCTCACGGGTCTCTGTGGCCTCGGTTTTTTTGTAATCTTCTTTTTTGATTTTCAATAAAAAATTTACCCCTTTTATTTTAAAAAAAAATATCTTACAAAATTAAATTCACTAAATCAAAAACTAAAATATTTAAAATAAATTTACTTCATGTCGTCATCAATCTAAACTCTTAATTTTAAAATTATTTATTATGATACTATTTAATTCATTTACTTTTAACATAATTCCTTACAATTGTATTACATAAATTAATATTTTCTAAAAAGATACTAGAAATCATCATGAATCGTATAACTTTTAACGAAAAACAAATCATGTGAAAATTCTAAAAGAATATCTCACATCAAATAATATTGGTGTCTCATTGTTTACCTTGAATCATTAGGTAGAATCATGCACAAGGCTCTCATAGATTGCAAAAAGGCTAAGGGTAGAAGAGGCTCCAAAAATAGCTTTCCAGCGAATCCATGGTACGACGAAGAGTGTAAGGTGGCTAAAAGGAGGCTGAAAATACCTGGCTGCGAACAAATAAACAAAAAATTGTATGAAAAATTAGTAAGATCAAAAAAAGAGGAATACATGATAGTAAGAAGGAGGGAGCTAATCTTTCTTGGGAAACACAATCCAAAGGATTTTTGGAGAGAATTGCAGCAGACTAGAGGTACTACAGAAAATAATATTACGGACAATCAATGGCTAGAATACGCAAAAAAGTTGTATGAAAGAGACCAAGAAAGAACACACCCTCCGATAATTAATTCTAATGATAAGCTCTTCTCCACAAAGGATATCAAGGGTGGTATTAAAGCTTTGGCGGTGGGCAAGGCTCGAGATATTGATGGGTTACAAGCTGAATACTTGAAATGGGGATTAGAGCTCTTGGCACCACATATCAAAAAGATTTTCAATAGGGTCATTCAACATGGTTTCCCAACAAACTGGACCACGAGTGTTGTTATCCCTCTCCACAAGAGTGGAGATGTCAACAACCCGTCAAACTATCGCACCATAATGATTAACCCTCTTTTTGGGAAGCTCTTTGGGAGCATGGTGGAGCGAAGAATCAGTCGTTGGGCTGAGAAGGAGGGTAAGAGGGCGAAAGGGCAAGCAGGTTTCAGACCAAAACATTCTACTATTGACCACTGCATTACCCTCAGGCACATGGTTGAAAAAGTTTGGGATAAACAGGGTGGCGAGGTTTTCTGTTGCTTCGTTGACTTCAAAAAGGCTTTCGATACTGTCCCTAGAAATAAACTTTGGGACAGAATGGAACAACTTGGGATTCCAGTAAAATATAGGGCTGCTGTCCACAGGCTTTATGAGCAGGTGGGGGCCAAAATTAGAACAAAGGCAGGTCTTTCCGAGTGCTTTGGGAGTGACATTGGAGTCAAGCAGGGCTGCCCTTTGTCCCCTACTTTATTCGGGCTATACATAGACAAGTTAGAAGAATGGTTGGACAAACGGGGAGGTGATGGTGTTCTTTTGGCCACTTATGTGATCAAGTTGTTGTTGTATGCGGATGATCTTACTTTAATGGCAAATTCTGAAAATAGTCTTCAAGAGCACCTAAAAGCTTTGGAACTTTTCTGTCAAGATGTGGGGATGCAGGTCAACATCAGCAAGACCAAGGTCATGATATTTACGTTGAAAAGAGCCAAAAAACAAATAAATTTTGAGTTTGAGGGAAACACTTTGCAGGTGGTGAATGAATACAAATATTTGGGACTAGATTTTTGTAACAATCTCAATTGGGAGGCGTGTAGGACGAAAAGAATTCAAGGGGGTTGGAAAGCTCTTTACCTACTCCAAAATAGATGTAGGTCAGCTGAGCTATGGGATTGGAGAACAAAAAAAAAGCTTTTTGGGCTGCTTGTTACCCCGGTGGTTCTTTATGGTTGCGAAGTTTGGGGCAGCAGCACGTCAGCTGTAAAATGGAAACAAATAGAAAGACTTCAAAAACACTTAATCACAAGTAATTTCAAAATAAAAAATACGGTCCCTTATGAGATTGTTTTAGCTGAAGCTGGGGCCTTTCCAATGGAAATGGCAGCGTTAATTCGCTTATTAGGCTATTTGCAAAGAATAGAGAATATGGAAGAGCATCGTTGGCCCAAAATTGTGGTGGAAGAAGAATTAACTAGAAGGAAGAACACGTGGATGAAACAAAATGTCAAGTGGATGGGAAAATGGGGGATCAACATACAAGAGTGTCCAAGCAAAAAAGTCGAGATGAAAAGGTATGTAAAAGAGAAAGTCAAAAACACCATGTGGTTGAAGCAACTTGGCCGGAAGAGTGAGCACTATGTTCTGCATTTTAATCCTACTTGTGATCATGAACAAAAATTTTACATAGGGGCAGATATAAAATGGAAGGCTAAAATGTTGATAGCTCAATTGAGAACTAGCTCGCATCATTTGAGATGCGAAACAGGCAGATGGAAAATACCTAAAGAGGGGTGGTCGGATAGAATCTGTTGTTTCTGCACTTCGGGTATAGTGGAGACAGAGTGGCACTACATTATGGAGTGCCAAGCTTATGAGGACATCCGATATTGTTACTCAGATTTGTTAAAAGTCAAATCATTAGCGGCTTTGTTTGAAGAGGAAAAGATTGATAAAACAGCAAGTTACTTGACCAAAATTCACAGTAGAAGAAACAAAATCAGCAAAGAGATTGAAAACAACAGCAAGTAGTTTGGTGCAGCGGTTTTGTTGTTTTGGCAAAGGCGGTTTTCCGGTTTTTATCTCTTGGGTCCCATAGACTCGCTGGTCTCGCGGACGTAATTAAAATCATTCATTCATTCATTCAATCTTTAGCTTATATGCATGAACTTCGGGGGAACTGTAGACCTCGTTAAACCGACAAGAACGAACCTTTATCTATTAAAACAGTCAAAAGTGAAAAATTGGCGTCATTAAGTAGCCGTTTTACGGAGAAAGGTGGCCGTCAAATTTAAAGTAAAATATACCGCGCCATTGTGCGCCGCAAAAGAAAGATAAAAACGATGTACATGAAGGCACGCGTCATCGCAGGCTGTAGCGATAAGTTATTGTTGTGTACTATTGCCAGGCTAGACCTTCCGTCTTCGAAGGCGAAATTTCTGTATTCTACGACTCCAACCTCCCGAGGTCACAGTTTCGAATCCCGCTGTGATCGTCAAGACTGTAGCCTTGTCGGCTCCACCACTAACAGTCAAAAAATAATTGATAGCAAAAGCATCACCCATCGCTTTATAACACGAATTGACACAATAGGCAGACATTGACATATACTCAACATGAATATATCTTAATCCATAAATATTACGCGAGGGCCATGACCAGTGAGTAGTTGCAGTAGTAGCAGTGAGAAAATAAAACAAGTAGCGAAAAAAGAGCTGCATTAATGGCGACATTGGGAGACATTACGGTGTCTGCAGTGATAAATCTTCTGGCAGCGTTTGCATTTCTAGTGGCGTTTGCAATTCTGAAGCTGCAGCCCATAAACCACCGAGTGTATTTCCCGAAATGGTATCTGAAAGGGGAGAGGCAGAGCCCCGCGAATAGAGGCAGAGGATATGTGAGCAAGTTTGTGAATTTAGACTACAAGGCGTATGTTCGATTCCTCGGTTGGATGCCTCAGGCTCTCAAAATGCCGGAAGACGAGCTTATTGATCATGCCGGCCTTGATTCGGTTGTTTACCTTCGCATTTATCTCCTCGGGTAACCATTTACAACGTCCTTTATATATCTATTTAAACTGTTGTTTGTGAATTTTCTGTGGATTTTGTTGTTTTACCTCAGTACTTATCTCCTCAGGCAAAGAAATACACCTTCCTTCACATATGTTTCTAAACACACCTTTCTTCACATATATTACATATATGTTTGCTTTGGGTACATTTTCTATGGAGCAGCTAGGTCTTAATCTCAGACCTCCCATTTTTTTTCTGATGTGTTGTATGGCTGAACTACTTGTCCTTGTTGTGTTCTTGAGTTTGATTGTAATCTTCAAACCGTCTTGGAGTCTAGACAAAACGATTTATGTTTGTATTCGACTTAAATTGCCAATTTTTTCGCAAAATTCTTTGCTCAGCTGTTCGAGGAAGTAATGTATTCAAATGGTCTCAGCCATATAATTTTATCAATTTAAATTTGCAGGGGGTGAAACCCTTGCTGTAGAATCAGTTCAGCCTACGAATTAGAGGGGCCAAGCATCCGCAGTTAATCAAATTGTTAAAAAATATGTTTCTCTATGAAAATCACACGGGAATGTTTCAGAGCTATCTTACCGTGTACTGGCCTAGAGGAGTTGATACCGGTAACAGGGTCTAAATGAAATGGCGAACACGGTACCTGTACCTGAACACATACCTGTTACCCACCAGAACACATACCTGTATGGGTAACTTAATACGAAAAGATTGACCCTTTTTGTCACACTTTGTGATCTATCATTAAGATGAATAATCTATAGGTTTGATCCGGAACTTAGATATTCCTGTTTTTATCCAGAAACAATTTCTTGTTGTCTGCATATTTTGAGGTGCTTTCGTTGGTATATTTATTCTTAAATTGACCAAAGCCATTTACAAGAAGTAGATACTCTCTTAAAACTAACGCGAGACTTGAATCCTTATCCTCACAAATGGCCAAGAGTACTAGTTTAACATGATATACTGGCCGTATTAACAAGAGGTTATATCTAGCAGAGTTTTAGCCATGGGTATTAACAAGAGGTTATATCTAACATTTCAAATTTTTTTAAGGGGCAATAGAGTGATAGAGCAATGTTTTGTTATTTCGTGTTATCCAACACCCTAGGAATTCCCTTTAAGTTCACTATAAACTGCTTTCAAATGAGAAATAGGATTAGAGGAATTTCATCTGTGGTAATCAACTTAGTTCTAGCAGAGTTTTAGCATGGGTATATATTTCATGGTTTCCTTCAACTAACTTTACAATTCTTTTTAAGGGGCAACAGAGTGATAGAGCAATGTTTTGCTATTTCGTGTTATCCAACACCCTAGGAATTCCCTTTAAGTTCACTATAAACTGCTTTCAAATGAGAAATAGGATTAGAGGAATTTCGTCTGTGGTAATCAACTTAGTTTCATCAGAATCCATTTTTTGAAACTAATGGTAACATTGCCCTCTGAATTTTTTCAGCCTTCTCTCCAGAATTATTCCAGACTTACCTTGTGGTTCAATAGAACCAGGTGTTGTTGAGTCAATTTAGATGCCTTTTACAGTAAAATGATCTAGGAAGATATGAAAATTTCAGCTCCGCTTCATCTATTTAGGGAATTTCTTCGCTAAGTTATCAATATATATTTTGAAGAAACTTTACAAAAAATTCAGATCACATATATGCTTCCAATTCAAAATATTAAAAGGAGGTACAGTCAACTTTTAGCTCTACTCTCCCTTAGCAGCCGAAAATCTCTTTCCTAAACAGTAGCCATTCTAAGTTTTTGTCAGAAAGGTTGTGGTTTCTGCATTTTAAAAATTTATCCATTTGATGGGATTACTGAGGCTAAAATAATCGGAGCAGTATCCTCTCCATGGGTCTCAACCTTTAATGTTGTCTTAATTAACTTGTCACCGAGGATACGTAAAGCATTGGAAGTGCCAGACAGTTGGCTTTCCAGGGAAATTTTAACAAGGAGATTGCTGTTTTTTTTTAAACTAAATACACTTACTAAAGTATTACTATTGGCAACAGCTATAATTCCTATCTAGTTCAAATTTAAATTACCTTTCACTGAGAAATGTGGTGGTGGTATTTCTTCATGTGAAATGAAATATACTTCCAGAGAGTTCAAAGTTGACAATTTATGTTATGTTTGCCTTGGTAATTTGATTCACCTTCTGTCACAACTATACCAGACTTAATATAGCCATGCTGTACTGCTGAAGATGATGGTTGTAGTGCCATGTGATGTCCGCTTTGACAATGGTCAGAGTCATTAGTAAAATGGGAGCACCTATATTCTTTATTGATATTAGCTACTACATGCAAGGATGGTTGTGATAATTACTTTTTCCAAAGCTTTTCCAGATAACATGCGTGTGATTACTTTTTCAGAACACGATTTTGTAAGTTATGTTTTCTCCTTCTTTTGAAGGTAAAATTTGTTATCTTCAGTATCAAAGCTGCAGTTTGAGAGATAGTTAATTCCAAGAATTCTGTTGCATGGGCAGATACATATCTGGACAGGTCAGATATCCATTTGTTTTATTACAGGCCTCCAAGAAGCTTGTCAATCAGGGGTTTCCCAACATTGGGTTGTGTGAAGTGTTACCCTTTGCAACTTAGATATTTACATAGATCATCACCTGTCTTCTGTATTTTCCAGTTGTGTTTCAAACCTCTCTAAATGGTATATCAAATGCAGTAGTCAGGAGGCAATCAGCAAAGTCTTAACAAGAAACACTACATGGTCTTTAAATATGACATAATTATCTTGTCCCACCTCCAAATCTTCTCTCATCAAATCTTATTCCTACTCCAATAGCCATCTCCAGATTGATGATGGATTTGCCCAATTTGATGTACATTAACTTTACGCACAATCTGAGTTTCCTTTTATGTCAGATTCAAGCTTTCTATCGTCAGCTCAGGATAGATGCAGTTTGTTCCAGATATAATTGATCTGTCAATTTTTTTGCATGGAACCATAGATACAGTATCTCTTCATCTTCAGATGCCTGGTGAACTATCAGATTTGTGGCTGTGACTACTGTGTGCCTAGAGTTTTGGAGGGTTCCCTTTTAGCCTTTTCTGTGTTTCAGATGGAACACTATTAGCTCTCTTCATCCATGAGATGACTTAGCACAAGATGAGCATCTTAGCAACAGAAATGCCCAGAATCATATTAACAAGCTCATCATGAACATCCTTCACAAAGAGCAAAATCTATAATAACATTTTTTATCTATCCTAATTCCGGTTTTTCATGTGATTCAACTTGGAAGTAATTACATTGCTCAACTTCGCAAAAAATGGTCTTGTGGCTATTGCTTAGCACTTCATCTGCTACTTGCTACTTGTTTACTGTGTTGATGCTACGGGGAAGTGAGATAAACCTTCAACCATTTTCTGCCCTGGGCTTGAGGCAAAGATAGGTTTTTTAAGTTGAAGTTTGCACATTTCCATGTCCTTAACTTCAATTGTTTTTCTATAATTCTATCAATCACTTAGATGCTAGTGGACATTAATTCTGTATCTATTTTTGTTCCTTGTTTTCCAATAGTCCACTACAAGAAGTTGTTAATGGGATCGTTCAGGAGTCAGAACATATAAATGGACAACAAGTTTGCAAAACATCATGCATGGATAATTGGAAATAATGGTTCTGTTAATGTTTGTATGTTGATCCTAGTGACCATTAACTATCAACATGTAGGTTAACGTACAAGGAATATCCTGATAAGTTGATAATTAAGCATGAGCAACTGAGACTACTGTCTCTGTACCTTTTGCATATCTGTTAGGAACTAGACAAGTTGTTCTTGTTGGAGTTTGTGTTGGTATAAGGAATTAATATTTTGTTCACTGGAAACTAAAAGAATTTTCTATCTTTATTCTACATACAATATCATCATAATGCTGGACTTCAAAATGCTTTTGGAATTTGATAAACATGATGGCTTACTTTTCTAGTTTCATTTCTTTCAATGTTGAATATCTCAAGAAGTCGGGAACTATATGGATTCTTTATTGAATTTGCTTGGCTTTACTAATCTGCATGCACTGTGCACTAGCTTACACTTCAGGCATGCCCATTTGAGCAGGGCCTGCAATGTATTCTATGCTAATGTTTTTATTTTCTGTGGTGCAGTCTGAAAATCTTTGTTCCATTGGCGATCCTTGCTTTCGCTGTCCTTGTGCCCGTAAATGTAACAGATGGGACTTTAGTAAACTTGAAGAAAGAAATCGTATTTAGTAATATTGACAAACTTTCAATATCAAATGTGAAGACTGGTTCTCAAAGGTTAGTTTGGGTTGTTAAAATTTAATTGTATGTTGCAATGCACAATTGTCTGAGAAATGAGATTCAGAAAGAAGATTACACTCATGTACTTTGTAAGGACCTATCTTTTATAAGCTTGCATTGTAGTCTTATTTTCTTTTTGGCAATTATTTCTACTCTATGAAGCATACATTACTTTTGAACCTGGACATTGACTTGCGGGAGTCTGGCATTTGGAAAATGTGGTAGTTGTCTGAGATGCAAACCAAAATACATTGATTATCTTTTAATTCACCTAACACATAATTCAAATTTATACTGTTTTCAGTTTTAGTATTGAGGTTTGCCAAATGTTTTGATGTGTTGTATTAAAAAATATAAAATTATAAATAATACCCTTTGGTTTACTTGCGGTCCATATGAAGCACTTTTAGAACTTGAAGCTTGTGCTTGTGGACATCCTAGCAGTTCAATATGTTGAGTGGATTCTTATTAGAGGATATGTTTGTCAAAGGAGGCTTTGACTGAATGAGTTGGTCCTAGTCAAACTTAATGTCATTATTATTGGGACTAGTTTCTTTCCTGCATATATCTATAAAATCTTATTTGGTCTTGACCACATACCAATAGGCTTTTCCCAATGTCCTAAATCTTCAAGAATTCTATTTATTGTTTGGTTTTATAACTAAAAGATGCTGCAATGTTTGAGAACTATGTGTTTCTAATTATCATATTATGAACTTTTGCCGACAAGCCATGCAATGCATTGGTACACTTTTGCAACATTTGTTTGTTCTTGGTGCATGTGCTGTAACATTTTGTACTGGTCATGATAATTCTTCACAGGGTAGCACTCGTGAATAGCCTCTACTAGGTCTGTCCAAGTTTTCTTTGGAGTATCTTTTTCTTCAAGTGCTACTGCTAACTCATCCTGGTCTTAATCTTCCTCTAGGCTGTGGTGAAGACAATATGGTTCACAGCTTTTTTTTTTGACACAAGAAGAAACTTAATAAAGTATAGATATTTTTTTACTGTCATAAAACTTACTTATAAAGAAATTTGATTCCAATAGGTCAAGCCATTTTTCTACTTCATATGCATTGATTTTTCCTTAAAAGAAGAGGGATACTGAAATTCATTCATACCTTAAAGGTGTCGGATGCCTGAAGGGTTTGCTTGATTAAGAAGTGTATACCACAAACACAAATTATGAAGGGATCAAATGTTAACTCATTATAGTCTTCATCTTCCTCAAGGCTGCTTTGTAGATATTATGATTTCCACAACTTTTGACATCAGTAGCAACGTAATAAATTGCAAATGTAATTTTTTATTGTATTGGATGTGAAACTATTTACCAACACATCTATTATTTGTTCTATTGAGTAAAGATAGAGTAGTGTAGCAGATTTGGCTCTTATAGCATGAGATTTCTTGGAGTGGCTCATTTCTTAAGGAGTATTTTTTGGTATAACCCTATGTTCATTTTTGGTAGAGAAATGGGGGTTCACATCAAATCCCTTGAACATTGGCACACAAATAGGGGCCCTATTCCTAGGTTTGTTACTACATATACATTTTTCCTTGCTTTAACACAACAAGATTGAAGCAAGCTTGATGGTTCTTTCGTTGAAATTTGAACTTAGGTCATCATTGTGGCAATTCTTTGACTTTACCACAATAGCCATGCATGCTATTGTATTGCCAAACCCTCTATTGAATGTATTCTATTATTAGTATATTGAAGATTAAGGCACATTGGCCTACCATATATCTTGTATTGTGCGTTTTGTTGATATTTCAACATTATTCTTTTTATTTGGATATTTGGATCTTCATGGTTAAAGTTCAAAGTCCAGCCTATAAGAAAATTTCTAGGACATAAAATAAAGATCTGGAGAATAGTTGATAGTTAGGTCTAAGGTTAAGTTGTCAATTCTAGTATTGATCTTGGTTCAAGTTCATGGATCCGACAAATGTTTTTTGGGTTTGCGTTTGTTTTGGATTTGTCCATACAAAAAAATGTTAAAATCATATATATATATATGCAACCTAAAACCATGAATTAAGATTAGAATATGGCATAGCATCATATCAACAACAAAACCACTATAAACTTGAATGCCATTTAAAATAGAAATGATAAATATTATAAAATATTCATCGTTCAAACCATAGCAGCAAAAATCTTTTGGGAAAAAAATCAGCAAACCAAAAGTATAAGATTTTTTGAAAAAATGGGGAAAAAATCGGATTTAAAAAAATGTAAAAAATTGTAGAACAAGAGATAAAAACTACGTTTTTTTGAAATTGAAAGGCATTTGCATATCATAGAGATATAGAGAGCAAATAAAATAAAGAGTTTAACTAATGAATTGTAGAAAATAGATTTTTGTAGTTTATATTCATATTGCTGATTACATTGCATTTTGCATCTTTCAAACTCAAAGCATTACTTCACATTGCATAACTAATAACTAGATGCTGATAGAGGACAAAATTTCAATTACAATCATAGTTCCATAGGGACGCGTCCCCCCCCCAAAAAAATGAGCCGTCTCGTAGACGGGGACGTTTCCGAGACACGGGGACGTCAAGGAAACGTCCCCCCGCCGTCTCCCCATCCCTCCACCGTCTCCTGGATGTTTCCTTCAAAAGGAGACTTCGTCGCATCTCGGAGTCTTCTGGGCGTCTCCAAGACTCCAAGTTTCCCACAAAAAACCCCATGGAATCGAACAGGGCACGGGTTTGCTAAAAAAATCTAACCCGTTTTTCTGTTTTCTTAACCTTGTTTCTCTTCGTTTTTCCATCCCACGACTTCTAGCAGGAGAAAGGCACGCGATTCAGGGAAAAGAAAGAAAGATAAACGCATTGGTTTCAAAAAAATCGCGGATTGCTAGAATAACCTTGTGCTCAAAAAAATATCACAGTCTGCTGAAAAATCGCGGACTGCAAGAGGTTATCGTTTATCCTAGTTTCTGCAAGAGAATAAATGCGCAAGTTCCAGAAAACATTCACGCCAATTTCAGAAATTGTGTGCTTACGCTCCGTAATTTTTTAAATTTTTTTTCTTTCGTTTACAGTAAAAATGAAACCAAACATTTATTTTTAATTTTTATTAGTTTAGTTTTATGGTTTAAGTTCTACGATTTAACTATTAAAATTTAATATTGTCTTTTTATGGTAATATTGTTTATAAAATATAATATAATAATTTCTTTTTAATTTTTATAGTTAATGTTTTAAGTTTTAAGTTTTAACAATTAAAATTTAATATTGCTTTTTTAAGATAATATTGTTTATAAATATTAAAATATAATAATATTATTATTATGTTATACATACAATTTAAACTATTTCATTTATATTTAATTTTTTCCATACTTTTTTTTTTTTTTTGATACACACGGTAGAAATTTTATATTGAAATCGAAGAAATATACAAACGTCTGCAACGCAGGAGCAACCATCCATAAGACACATCCAGGCAAAACGCCAACCCAACCGAGACACAAAACCATGGTTTCTACAGCCCCAAAGCATGCACCAAAGACCACCCACGAAACAATAGGGGAGAAGAGAAGGGTCGCAGACCAACCCGCAACCACCATAAAACCAGTTGCAAAAAAAGGTGCAGAAGACCACCAAAAAACAGTAAGAAGCAACGAGAGACTTCAGACACAGAGCCAACCCTTACATGAAACCATTGACTTCCGCGAAACTAACAAAGCCCTCCAACCAGTCATTCCCTTCCGCCGGCACCAACTTTAATTTACGCTTCAAGAACTCCACGGCCACGTCCGCAAACTTTCTATGTCGCGACAGAGTAGGTCCTTTGAGGTCAAGAAGAAAGGGATACACTTTAACGGCTTCCTCCGTGTCCCATAAGAGAGATAAGTCAGCCGGACGCGGTATGCCTTTGCCTAAGAAGGCCGCCTTCAGAGTTTCTTCAAGACCACCGAGTAGGTCGGCGCGGAACAAGCGCACCATCATTTCCATTGCCACCTTCTTCGGAGTCTCCAAGTCCAGTAACGCTGCAAGAAAACGTGAGGAGACATGAGCGTTATCTCTGGCATACTCCCTTCTTTGCAGGTGTTCTTCACCCAGAATCATCTTAACCGCAACCAACGAGACAGGATCATCCTCTGACAGTATACGCTTTAATCTCTGATCCGTGACTTCCCTGAAGGCAATCTGCCTCTCCGTCGCCACCAGAGAGACCGGTGTATCGACTCTGAAGCAATCCAAGCCTTCGAGCGAAACATGAATGGTGAATTTTGATTTAGTCGACCTCTCCATGATAACAGCCGCACCCTGCAAAGAAACAAAACAATGCCAAGATGCGAAGACGAAATAACAAGATGAATACGATGGATCCATAAATAGACCCGTGAGAGGATCCGCCTGACCACCGCACAAGAGGCGGAATAAAAATAGGACGATCATCGCATCCTTGCCATGAAGAATGGCTACGGACGCAGTCCTTACACCTTCAAATCATAATCACTTCAAATGAGATGAGCCGCCACCCGGCCAAGCAACAGTCGTTTCAAAGGTATTCGTACCCGACGTGTCGCTAAGTGGATAACTTGAAAGCAAAGCCAAGCCTCCTCCCAGACGAACACAAAGGCTCCACGAATAACAAGAGCCGAACACATTTAAGAAAGCTATCTTCCCCCACAATGAATAAGAAGGGTCGAGAAGTGACGTGGCGATGCCACCTCTGCTTACACCCACGCCGTCCCATAGCCAACTCATGCACACCCAGGAATTCGGGTGGCGAAAAGAGAGGCAGGGGAAGGGCCCGCCCATCCGCCCACGTTTTTTCCATACTTATTTAATATTAATAAATATTTATTATTTAATAAAAATTAATTTTAGTATTTAATTGAACTTTAAACTTTAAACTTTAAACTTTAAAATCTTAAAATAATAAATATAAATCAAGTTTTGACATTCAATATATCTATGTAATATTCAAGTTTTGACAAATTGATATCAAATTAAATTTGTATAATTGTATTTAAAATTTGTAATATTTATGGTAGTTCTAAATTTTATTTAGCATATGCATTATATTTTTTATTCTAAATTTAATTCTTGTTTTTATTTTTTAGGCTGCAAACATGTATATATCTATGATTTTTATATATTTTTTGTACAGACGTACCCACCCCCTATTTTTTTTTTTGCCGCCCACGTACCCGTATCTGTACTCGTACCCGATTCGGTAACTTAGACGTCCCCTATTAAAATAATGATTTTTTATTTTTAAATTAAAAACAAAGATTTACATAGTTAAATTTAAAGTTTAATATAAATATAATATATTATATTATTAAATTTTTAAGACTTCCTTTAGTTTAGATGAGTTTGAGCATTTGGGGTCCCTGTCCGACAGTTCAAGTGATGAGGAGATTGGCATGGAGCTTGGAGTTGGAGATGATTAGATCATTAGAGGCATCAGGCCATTAGCTATTTAGTATTTTGTTTTTTAAGTTTGAAGTTTGAACACTGTTGTGTTGATAACTTGATACTTGATTGTAATTATGAATCATGACTATGAAATTCTGAAATTCAAATTATGAAACAGCTAGTTCTTGTTCCAATCACAGTGTCTATTAAGTTACAAGTATATTTCCATTTTGATTTTCATTGTTTCAATGTTCACTAGTTCAATGAAATCATTACAATGTGTTTAAACTCTAAAATTTACTTATTCCTTAGGCTTTTACAGTTATACATCTTTTTATAACTAATTTTTCAAGTACTATATGTATTTCAGTCACCACCCCCCCGCCGCCCCCCCCGCCATCCCCTCGGCATCCCCCAAACTTAGGCCCCCCGCCCCCGCGCCCCCGAAACCCGTCCCCTGCCGTCCCCCCATCCCCGTCCCCATCCCCGAAACTCCGTGGAACTATGATTACAATATAGGTTTTTCAAAGTCAACCTAAGTAGTTATGCAATTAGTTCACATTGCATAACTAATAACTAGGAGAAGCTGCCAATTGCATTTGCTTGTCATGGCATTCCATGAGACCACATTTCTTTGAGGCATTTTTTCAAACAGTTCACTGCCTT
>VDFB02160187.1:0-16857 GCA_007258455.2 Sequoia sempervirens | reverse complement strand
CTAATTAATGAAGGAGGGGAAGTTAATTTTTGTTCCTAATTTCCTTATGGTTAAATTAATTCCTTAGTTTCAAAACTCTGTGGTTGGGAGATATTGCGGTAATCGTCTAAATGCTAATGTCACTAGAAGATGGTTGCTTAAGATTTGAAAACTAAGCCTCGACCAAGCAAGGGTTGTCTTTGTTAGTCTGAAATGAGGAATTATTAAACTAGTTAGCTTTTAGCCTATTTAGTAAATTCCTACATGCTATTCTTAAGCTCACTTAAAGGCCTTATAGAGTTTTCTCTCACCTCATGTGGTTGAGATAAGTGTTCTCACATTGTGAGAGACCTCTTGCATGGTTACTGGCCACTCATTACAACACTTGTCATGTGAGTTAACAATTGTTCAATCTTTGAAGAGTTAGTCAATCATTGTGTTTGATATGACTTCCTCCACTGTCTTTCCTATTTAAGCAAGGGCATATTGCACATTTAAATTTTATTTTTTTATCAATCTTTTTAATAGCATAAATTAGGCTCATTGTGTGCAAGTGTTTTTGTGGAAGTACCGAGTTTTTAATGTCATGATGCTGTTAGAAATCCTAACATGGTATTAGAGCCATGCATACAAAACCCTTCCCGAAATATCGCATCAAGCCTAACTAGAGTTCAACGCAATTTGATCTGTGTTTATAAGCGATATCTACTTTGGGGGCATGAGTTTGTAGCAGACAACCAAGTTACGCCATTTTGTGAAGATATGAGCCAGGAATGAATCTATGTGTAATACTCATCTATATGTAATCTCATTAGATCAGGGTTGATGTGCATGATTTTTTTTATGGGGGTAATGTGACACCGCAAAGAGGAGGCCCACAAATTAATGGTTACCCACACATTGTAGGCATTGTAAACTTGAGCTATAATATCTCTTATTTTAGGAGACCAGTCTAGTACGTGTGTGGACCTCTACTCCCATGAATTGCACACTATGTTGGTAGCTTTCACACTCTGCACAGCACTCCCTATATTCCGCACAAACAATTCTAGAAGCCATTAATCTCTATCGAACTTCAGTCCTAGGACCCATTCATATCTATGTGTGGTAGGAAAGCATCGCCAGGTAGCGTGTAAAGAATCACCAGGCAGTATGGAAATTTGTGCAATCTCTCTCCAATCAGCATTTCCTTATGAAAGGATAATCATCTCATTCATCATATAAGAGGTAACTTTAAACCTGACATAACTATACATTGCAAGGAGGAGAGATATTATTGTAGATCGTGGATCTCTGTGCTGGTGTGGAGACATCTACATGAACTTACTTCTTTAGTGTACATGAGAAAAGAGAGTCCCAACCCCTCCCACAAAGATAATCTCTCACGCCTTCCATGCGATGACCAGGCGTTTCATGATTTCTTAGCTTTTATGTTTTCAACCATGTGTCACACTACCATTAGGCATGGACCTAGTCTCCAACAATTGACTCAAACTTCCTTGTGGTGTAGAGGTTGACTTGTATATTTTACTATCTCTCCATGCCTCGAGAAGAATCACTCTCAAACTTTCTCAAGGTTTGTGAGGTGGGATAATGCTCATGGAAAGAGTTTATTTGATGTGCGGGATTTGATGGTACGCCAAAACTATTAGTTTGGAGGTGCCCTCATACTCTAGGTTTTTCGGCGATTGAATTTGTCTTCATCTTCACACAGCCACAAACTGGTTATTTCATTTACTTTGTTACATTAATTTTATATGGTGGAACATCAAATTATAATTAATTTGTGTAATTGCAACTATTAATGGTAAATGCTCAATAACCACTAACCGCAAGGTGTTAAGTATTAGTTAAACTTAGCATTATTTGTTCAAGCAGTTTAGTAACTTCCATTTGATCATGAAGTAACATTAAAATTTGTAAAAAGGAGGAGAATATTTTATAGTCAACAAAGTGTTGTAAGGGGGCTCATTTTTTGAATAATGGGTTTTTTTTTTTTAAGGTATACTTAATATATGTCTGCATTATCTACCTCATGACGTAAATTTCTAATAACTCGAAACAAATTAAGTTTTTAAATGCACTCATATAAAGTGCCACAAAAATTTAATGTTTGTTCCTTATGGAGGGAATTTTATATTGACACTGAACAATAAAGTGTAATGGGGGGCTGTGCAGTGCCTTGATTTGTCATCATAGTAATGGATCCTTGTGATTCTCACCTCAAGTGTGTCTTTCCTTGATTTAACATCACAACAACGGATCCTTGCGATTCTCACCTCACGTGTGTGCATCTTGATGCAAACCATTTTTCTTTTTCTTGTACATATGTTGGACCTAATTCTAGGTCTAAATTCATGTGCACACTTTTGTGCCCAATTTTAGTTGGTCTACTTATACCTCTTCTCGTCAGCATTAAGGGGGGATTGTAATAGTATTTTGCCAATGCTTCTTTCAGTGAAGAAATAGAGGAACCTTCCACATTTTGGCCAGTCTCAGATTGTGATGAATGAGCATGTGAGGATCTTTTGCATCCAATGGCCATGGGTCTAGGCAGAGCCAAATCTGTGAGAAAATTAAACCAGCAAAAGGAGGTGCCAATTGGCAAAATACGCTCACCTCCAAACTACACTCTTGTTCAACTATAAAAAGAGCTTTCATGTGAGAAGAGGTATTATTATACTAGTTATATTTTACCCTACTTAGTATATTCTTATTCACACTACGCATAAGCTCACTTAGAGGACTTGTAAAGTTTTGTCTCACCTCATGCGGTTGAGACAACTGTTCTCACTTTGGGAGACACCTCTTGCATGGTCACTTTCCAATCACTAGAACACTTGCCATGTGAGTTAACAAGTGCTCCATCTTTGAAGGGTTAGTCAGTCTTTGTGTTTCACATGACTACCTTCACTGCCTTACCTATTTAAGCAAGGTCATTTTGTACACTTTAATCAACTCGTTTATCAATCTATTTGATAATGTAAATTAGGCTCATTATGTACAAGTGTTTTGTGGATGTACTAGTTATTTGCTGTTGCGATCTTGCTAGAAATCCTAACAATTAGGTAGAATGGTCCTTCTAGTTATTCAAACTAATCTACTCAAATTCTCCCATTCGTACCTATTTGAAAAATTAGATACAACCTTACTGCGTCAATGAAAAATTCAAACTTCTTGTTGTTTCCATCATTCAACTTGCTTGTTTTGATTAATGAGAGTTATTCATAACAATTTGGAAAGACCTGTCCTTTATTTTCATGAGATAGTTATTGCCTGAGTCACTCTACTTTAAACTTTGAAGGATTCCTACTCATGTTGTAGCGCTTAATGCATAGCAGACTATTGTTGGATTCTTCCAGTTCAACATAGTCATCTCAGATATGTGGCAGTGCCCAATAGCATACCACAGACTAAACATTCTAATTCAAACTCAGATTATGCAAGGAACCTTCTCTTGATAATATGAAATATTGGCTATTGCTGTAATTGATTTAATAAAATATAACGGCATCGAACCTTTCTCTTAGTTTAAGGTATACCACATGCTTTGTAGTTATAAATGGTCGATAATGACTTTGAGATTTCGAATACAATCAACTCCTTCAATTCTTCTCCGCCTCTATTGACGGTAGCCATAAACCCTCCATGAATTTCAGAATCTGCCATGTGTGTACAAGTGTTACTATTTGTTCTACATCACAACGAAAACCACGGTCTACTTCAGAATAAGGAGCACCGAATTCCTCGAGAAAATGAGCACAACCAGCCGATATATGCAAAGCGCATATAAGGAATGCAGTCGATAAGTTTGGAATCTCCTCCAACTTTTCACGATAATGTCTACTACTCTCAATCTGAGCAATTGCATGGCAACCGATCAAATCAGAAAATGATTTTACATTTAACCTTTGGCAACGCTTCATCCACTTCATTCCTTGTTATAATGGTATACTCTGATGGTAGTCTCTGAAACATTTGAAGAGTTAGGAGTGTCAAAATTCCCAACATTAACTAAGCAATAAAATGTAGGAAACAGGGGAGCAGCAAAGCAGAAACTTGAAGGAGGTGGGCAGAGGCAAAGAAAAATACAAAACTTTAATTGAATTGCCTGAATGAAAACGATTACAATTGCCTCTATTTATAGAGGTCTTTGGAGAGATGTGGAAGATCTAGAAACTACTTCACATGGAGCTAGGAAATTGCACATGTTCTTGGGGGTCGGTGAATGACAGCGAAGAAATGGTCAGCAGAAGATGGTAGAAGCTTCTGCCTTTAATGTTTTCGGTGGCAGAAATTAATATCCGCCAACATAAAACATCAAACATTCAGAAGATGTAATTCTAAGCTTTAGTCCAGAAATGAAATTCAATACGCCTGCAGGTTGACACGCTTGAATTACCAGAATTTTCAATCCTCCCCGCTCTCGGACACCTTCTATACTCTCCAACTTATCGCATATAACAATCCCAAGGCGCTCGAGCCGACGAAGACATGCAAGGCTTGGAAACTCTCTCAACACAGAACACCCGTTTGTGAATAACCCTCGGGTACTTGTCAGAGAAGACAACCCCGATATTGTTCTCAGATTCTCAGTCATTAAATATAAGCATACTTTAAGTTCACTTCAATTAGTTCACTTAATTTTGAAATCTCTGGCTGTTTAAGGCTGGGACATACCTCTCGACTAATTGCCAACTTTGAGAAACCCATGTTGGAATATTAACCCCCTAGCTGTCAGATCCACATGGCGCTTGCTTCTGTCGCAATCAATAAATTGAAAGGTCATTCGCGATCTGCGGGGAAGTCTTGACCAATGTTTTTGTTTTATATCAATACCGCGTTACCTCAGGCCAATGCCGCTATATAGCAATCAATAAAATATTCATCGCGATATCACGGGAGACTTAAGTAGAAGTTTTACTTTATACTAACTGCCAGGTGTTTACCGCAGTTTACCGGGCCGTCAACTAACCGCTGCCCGCAATATCGCAATCAAGATTTTAACCATCGCGATACCGCGGGGAACTATGGAGAAAGCCGCCACCGCCAAAGGAAATATCGGGATGCGAAATTTTTAATATTTAAGTTTGAATTTTATGAAAAGGACAATGTATTAAATGTATTTTGACGGGGGAAAAGTTAGTTAGGTGAATTTGAAAAATTGTATTTGTTTCCTCTCTTCCGTGAAAATTCTTCACGTGACGTTTTACCTGCAGCTTATATTATGTAATTGTAATTTTATTTTTGATAAGTGAATGGAATGAGAAGAATGTGAATGTGAAAAAATAGAAAATTACGAGCAGCAGCTCTGTGTGTTGAAAATTATATTTTATATTTTATATTTTTACTGTAGAAATTTTTTTCTCTCCTCACCCTCTGACCTTTTCAACCTTTGTTCATGAGAAATTAGAGATGCATACAGCTCATCAACTGAGAACTGTGAGAGATCCTTTGTCTCCTCTATAGCAACTACAACCGGTAGAAATTTTGTGGGCAAACTCCTTAAAATATTTTCAACAACTCTGGTATCTTCCAGATTCTCTCCATGAGACCTAATTTGATTAACCACCCCAATGACTTGGGTGTAAAATGAATCTACAGTTCATTGTCCTTCATACATATTGTTTCAAAATCTCTTCTCAGCATTTGTAGCTTTGCTGTTTTAACTTTTGCCATGCCTTGATAGGCTGTTTGAAGTATGTCCCATGCTTGTTTGGACTTTGTTGCTGCTGAAATCCTTGGAAAAATGCTCTCATGTACAACTTGAAATAGATAAAATAAAGCCTTTGAATCTTTCTTCCTTGTGTCCTTCAATAAGTCTTTCTCTGCTTGTGTTAAAGCATTGTATGCTACTGCATCTATTGGCTCTGCAAATCCATTCTCTACTAAATCCCATATATCTTGTGAGCTAAATAGTGCTTTCATGGTAATTGACCAGTACTCATAATTCTTCCCATTAAACTGTGGAATTTGTGGGTTTGTCAAGCTTGTGCTTGCTGCCATTTTTGAAACTTACCCAGATAATCTGCTTTGATCAAATTGACTCTGATAATCAAACTTGCTCTGATACTCGAACTAGCTCTGATACCACGTGAAGGCTCAGAGGCAGAGGAGGAATTTTCACACACAGTAAAAATAATTAAAATATAAAATATTATTTTTTCAATACACAGAGCTGCTGCTCGTAATTTTCTATTTGCACACATTCACCTTCTTCTCATTCTCCTTCACTTGTTAAAAATAAATTACAATTACATAATTATATGCTGCAGGTAAAAAGTCACGTGAAAAATTTCACGGATGAGAGGAAACGAATACAATTTTTCAAATTCACCTAACTAACTTTTCCCCCGTCAAAATGCATTTAATACAATGTCCTTTTCATAAAATTCAAACTTAAATATTAAATATTTCGCATCCCGATATTTCCTTTGGCGGTGGCGGCTTTCTCCATAGTTCCCCGCGGTATCGCGATGGTTAAAAACTTGATTGCGATATTGCGGGCAGCGGTTAGTTGACGGCCCGGTAAACTGCGGTAAACACTTGGCGGTTAGAATAAAGTAAAACTTCTACGAAGTCTCCCGTGATATCGCGATGAATATTTCATTGATTGCGATATAGCGGGCATTGGAAGTGCGGCGGGCCGTTGACAAACAAAGCTACAGCATTTCATGACCTCGCAATGACAATGATTCTTGATATGCTGGCGGCGGTAGCGAGGCAACGTCGACAACCTCTAAGCATAAGCTGCGCGGAGTCCACCATGCCAATCTGTTCCTTTGAAAAATAAAATTGCTTATCTCTTCCAGCAGGGGAACTATGGAGAAAGCCGCCACAGCTAAAATATCGGGGATGTTGAAATATTTAATATTTAAGTTTGAATTTTATGAAAAGGACATTGTATTAAATGTATTTTGACGGGGGAAAAGTTAGTTAGGTGAATTTGAAAATTGTATTCGTTTCCTCTCATCCGTGAAATTTTTTCACGTGACTTTTTTCCTGCAGCATATAATTATGTAATTGTAATTTATTTTTTAACAAGTGAACAGAAGAAGGTGAATGTGAGCAAACAGAAAATTACGAGCAGCAGCTCTGTGTGTTGAAAATAATATTTTATATTTTAATTTTTACTGTGTGTGAAAATTTTTCTCTCCCTCGCCTCCGTGTACAACCCACAAATTTGAAAGATATCATCTCAAGGCTACGCAAATCAAAATGAGTTGACCCTTTAGTGTTCCTCAGAACCCACTTCTCCGTTTGATGGCACCTCGTCAAATCTCAGAGTTTCGAAATTGCCGAGTTTTGTGAGAGATTTTTCACAAACATGTCCTTTCAATGCCTGACTCAAGGAGTGCATAAATTATAATTAGTTATTCCAAATAATTTAACATATTTACTAAATCTGGAAGATTTTGCAATCCGCCACAAGGGCGAAGAATAAGCCATCTCAAACTGAAAACTGTCCTGCCATTGACAATTAATATTCAAAATAATTCATCCAATTGGTGATTATAAAATTTAATTTAAAAAATAAATACAAAATTTACACAATCAGATCCAGAAACATCCCAGACCGATTTAATTGAAGAAACAAATACAGAATTTACACAATCAAATCCAGAAACATCTCAGACCGATTATTGCAAGAATTGTAATTTCAACAAACAAACACAAAATACCTGAGTGTTCATTTGACTTGCGGAGAGTGCTCCATAATTCTGCAAGTCTCTCAGCTACTAAATAATGCAGCCTTCTCACAGGATTCCATGAAGGAATTTTTTTCCCACCATGCCTTGTCAACCCCAAGCCATGGGACGGCAGTTGATATACCACCTTATTTTTTTGAATTCCCTATAAAGTATTCAATTATTGCATTGACGGAGGAGTCCCAAAAGTGATCAATAAACCGATCATTTGTTTCTTTAGTATTTTTTGGAATCCCTTTTCTTTTCGCATTCAAGGTACATGGTTAAATTTACATTCTTTGCTAATAGAATAAATGAACAAGAAATAAGCGCTTTTTACGAATTTAATTTTAGAGATATTAAACAGCAGCACACCACAGATCTAAGATGCTCTGGCCGCCACAACCGAGGAGGGACCGCTTTGTCCGCCATTTGCCTTCTCAGGTCACTGAGGTGATCGTGAATTCTAAATACATCTCCTCTCATCCACTGGAATGCCTTCCATATATTTTATTTTGGCACTAAAGAAACTAGCAATATCCATAACATTTGTTTCTCCTCAGAGGCCAAGCCATCAAAGCCGGCTTTAAGAGATTGCATAGCATAATTAGGATGGATTCTCTTAACATTTTATAATTCCATGTCTGAATAATTCTCATCCCTTCCACAAACATGGGTGCCCAAAACTTTGAGTGAGGGGTAAGTCTCCACAGAATTCACGAACAAAGAACCAGCTGCTCACATGGAAAGAATGGGGCATTTCAATATCTCTCAATATTCACCTCTTGGGAAAGCTCTCCATTAAATCAAACTAATTTGCTTGTTCAGTCCCAACCCATAACCTATCTAGTTATTCCGTTATTGCAGGACTCTTCCCTTCCACGGGACACATTTTAATCTTTACCAAAATTCATTGACTCTGCTCTTGCTTTATAACCGTCACTGTAACTCGCTTATTAGCTTTTGTCCCACTCGCACATTCTGCTTATTTATCATGAGAGTCCAGGCTGATCAGATCTGCTAATGTCGTGGAGATCACAAGCAGAAAAGATTTAGGGCAAGTGCAGAACAAAAGAGAATATTACATTCCATTTTAACGAGCCGAATCAGACGAAATAAAGCAGATCACCGCTCAGCTGCGACGTTATGGAAGGCAAGAATGTCTTCTATTTGTTTCATAATGCCCCATGGAGAGAGAAACATAAGAAGGAACGATCACACACATCTAATGAGTGTTTACTGCATGACCGGGTAGGGTTTTATGAGTTTGTTGATTTCTATGTTTTCATTTCTAACCCGAAAAATGTAAGAGCCTTCGCTATTTTCATTGCAAAAATGGTCTTCTAACTGGAGATCTGTTTAAGTATGAAATTCAATCCTATTTAAAAGGGCTTTCACACTTATCTCCCGTCAGAAGGCCATTTTTGGGATGTAAATAGTGAAAGCTGTTTCGAGGCTGAAACACTACATTTTAGGGTTTAGAAATAAAACAACAAATTCATAAAAGTTTATCCGTTATGGAGTAAACACTAATAGAAAACATTTCTCCTTCAGGCATTTGGAAGCCAATAGAAAACATTGTTGCCTTTCAGCCATAACATTGCAGCTCAGTTGTAATCTATTTTATTTGGTCCAAGGAAGGCCTTCCGGTTCCCTCATTAAAATGGAATATAATATCCCTTTTGCTCTTTACTTGCCCTCCATATTTTATGCTGATCTCCAAAACACTAACAGATCTATCAATCTGGTTTTGCTACTTGCCCTCCATATTTTGTGCTCTCCAAAACACTAACAGATCTATCACTCTGGAATCTCAATAAAATAAAATAAAAGGCATTCCAAAAGGAAAAACTAGATTCTTTTAATAAAACACCAACAATCCAAACCCTTTACCTCTAGCAGCCTTCGTTGCAAGCCTTCAACTTTAACAAATCTCAAGATGTGCACACCTGGGTATCTCACCTAACTCCAGAGATTATGGTAAAAAAAGAAGATGGATGGTTTAAATAAGCTAGAGCAAAACCTAATAAGCCAAGGGCAAAACCTAATAAGCTAGGGCAATACAATATTACGGAAAAACCTAATAAGCTAGGGAAAAACCTAATAAACCGATGGTAAACAAAGAAAATGGATGTTATAAATAAGTAGGTTATGGGTGGACAGGGCTATTCTCTCTACAAAAATTTATGTCAAAGTATAATAATATAAAAAAAACATGAGACCATGCATAACATTATAGAAATTGTATAAGACATGTTAGTATCTCTGTGTTTTTAATTTTTTGCTTAAAGTAAAAATAAAATCATTTTATATAAATAAACTAGTTTTTACATAACTTTGAGTTAAAATAAAATAATTCTAAATTAATTAAATAAATAAATACAATAATTAATTATTAATATTAAAATATGATATATTTGTTTTTATATTATAACATTATAATATTCTATTCTATTCTATTATTATTATTATTATTATTATTATAATAAAATAAATACATGTTTTTATATATTTATTATTATTTAATAGATAATATTATATTGAATTACAAATTATATGTTACTTTTAGGAATATTACAATCATTAAGTTATTTTATTGTTTTTCTTTGAAAAAATATAATTATTTTATTGTTATTATGTTATATTATTACATATTTATTATTATATTATGTTATAATATTATTATTCTATGATATTTTCATATTATTATTATAATATAAAAATTACTATCTTATCATGCTATATTACGATATTATTATTCTATTATATTATTATGTTATTAAAATTATTGTATTATTATATAATATATTTATTATTGCGTTATTTTTATGAAATATTGTTTTTTTTTTTTTGATACGCACGATAGATAATATATTGAAATAGAAGAGAATTACAAGCGTCTGCAATGCAGGAATAACCATCCACCGCCACCGTCGGGCAAGATAACAACCCAACCGAGACTCAAAACCGAGATTTCCCTAGACCCAAACATGCAACAACAACTACCCATGAAAATTTGAGGATAGCGACGAGGGGTCACAGACCAACCCACAACCCACTTGAAACAAAGCTGCCAAAAAAGTGCAGAAGACCACAAAAAACTAGTAAAAATTTCAGACACAGAGCCACCCTTACATGAAACCATTGACCTCCGCAAAACAGACAAAGCCCTCCAACCAGTCAATTCCCTCCGCCGGCACCAACTTTAATTTGCGTTTCAAGAACTCCACGGCCACGTCCGCAAGCTTTCTGTGGCGAGACAAAGCTGGCCCTTTGAGATCAAGGAGGAAGGGATACACCTTGACAGCTTCCTCCGTGTGCCATAAGAGAGGCAAATCAGCCGGGCGCGGGATGCCTTTACCCAAAAGGGCAGCCTTCAACGTATCTTCAAGGCCACCGAGTAAATCCATGCGGAACAAACGCTCCATCAGCTCCCAGGCCAACTTCTTCGGGGTTTCCAGGTCCAATAACACTGCAAGAAAACGTGAGGAAATGTGAGCATTGTATCTGGCATATTCCCTTCGATGCAAGTGTTCCATTCCTAGAATCATCTTAACCGCAACGACTAACACAGGATCTTCCTCGAGCAAAATACGTTTCAGTCTTTGATCTGTGATTTCCCTGAAAGCAATTTGTCTCTCCGTGGCGACCAGAGAGACCGGCGTGTCAACACCGAAGCATTCCAAACCATCCAAAGCAATATGTATGGTGAATTTTGATTTTTTTGACCCCTCCATGATAACTGCTACACCCTGCACAAGAAGAAAACAAAACCAGAATGCAAATACCAAGCACCGAAATGAATTTAACGGATCCAAAAATAAACCCGTGAGAATCCGCTTGGCCATCGCACAAATGCCGAAATAATGAAAGGACGATCTTCTCATCCTTGCTATGAAGTATGGCTACGGATGCAGTCCGAACACCTTATAACTATAATCACTTCAAGTGAAGTGAACTGCCACCCGGCCAAACAACAGTCTTGTCAATGGATGCCGTACGCGACGTGTCTCAGAATGGAAGACTTGAAAGCAAGTCCAATCCTCCTTTCTGACGATCATTAAAGCCCCGCTTCAAACGAGCCGTTCTCATTAAGAAGGCCAACATTCCCTTCTGTGAAATAAGGATAGCCAAGATATGACGTGGTTGTGTCACCTCAGTATCCTCTCCCACCGTCCCGAAGCCAACTCACACATCCCCAAGATTGGGTGTCAAAGGAGAGGCAGGGGAGGGACCCACCCATCCGCCCATTTTTATGAAATATTGTTATAATGTTATTAACTTTATATTTATATTTTATAATTATCATTGTATTGTATTGTACTGTATTATACTATATTATAATATCTTATATTTTATTTGGAAATTATATATTTATTATTATGTAAATAAATATATTTTATTATTTTCTAATTAATATTATATTAAATTATAAATAGTATGTTTGTTTTAGAATATTATAACTAATAAGTTATTTTATTGCTATTATATTATGATGTTTATGTTGTTGTATATTATTATATAATTGTATTATATTTCTATGTTATTCTTATTTATTTATTTATATTATATTATTTCGTTATATTATTTTATAAATACTACATTATTATAATATTAATATCTTATAATTATTATATATTGTATCATTTATTGATTAATTATTATCGTGCAATTTTTTTTATGTTAAATGGATTAAAAATAATATGAAAAATATAATGAAGACATTATATTACTTATATAAATAGTAATTACATGAAACATGTTTTGGTTAGATTAAAGACAAGAATTGCCTATACCTATTACAAAATGACTAGAGAGGCCCAACGAGGGGACTCGAGGTGACAAACCTAGAAGGAAAAAAAGAAATTAAGTGATTGCTAAGGATTTCAACCTATTTTCTTCTACCTTTCTTCTTGTAACTTGTTTCCCTTTTCTCATATTTTCATATTTGTAATATTTGAATGATGGTATAATTCCTAGTCCTTTTAATGATTTTGCACAAGAAATTACAAGAAATGTCGATCCAATTCTTTCAATTGATCAATCTTGCTCTTTCAATGGCCACAAATTATCAATCCAATTCTTTATATTAATAATGGCTTTTTGAGGAGTCGATCCTTGTGACTTTTTTATTGTTAAATCCTAATCTATTTATATCAATAATGGATTTTTGACGAGTTAATCCTTGTGACTTTTTTATTGTTAAATCCCAATCTAATCATAATCGAATTTCTCTTGTGATACCAATTTGAATTGTTGTAATTGGACTATATGTGGATGGTGCCCTTCGAAAGGTATTTTAGAGTAATTGCTAAAGTCTATGGTTTTGGAGGCCCTTTTCTAGGTCTGTATACAATATTTCGTATATATCCAAGAGTTCCATATATAGGTCCTACTTATACCCAAAAGTTTGATGTTAATATTACTCTCACATTATTAAGTTCACTAATAACTCCATATTGATTTCATCATTTCCACTTTCATTTCTGGTACTAATACTTTGTGCAACTAAATTTGATAGCAAATATAGTTTTTTCATGAACATTATGGATGTAAACATTATTTTTAAATTCTTCATTATATGTTGCATCAAGTTTTTAATTTGATGATTTCACATCCTATCTTAAAATATGATCTAAAGTAACCACTATTTTGAACACTTCCTAAAGTAGATTATCCTCCTTGTTTCATTTCTATGGTGCTTTGTCATTGAATGGAGTTGATTTTACCAAATTCTACTAGAAACATATGTATGAAACTTTCATTTATTGTCTCTGAGAAATTCTTGTCGAAGTTACAAATCTATATTTTTAAGCAACCTCTCTCCAATGAAACTCATTTTATCTATCAATATGTATTTGAAATGTGGTATGCCTTATCAGAAATTTATAATTCTTTCTCCTTCTAGTTCATTAAAATCTCTTAGCGGTATTCATAAGTTTGAATGAATTGATAATATTCCAAAGTTGAAAGCCACACCTTCAATTGGAGAACGTAGAAGTAAACGAGAATGATTTCAAAATCCAAGCTTTCTAATGCTTGAGTAAGGTATTGGTATATAGAGCATAATCAGACTTGGAGGTTAAATTTCTCCCCACTTTTATCAGCACGGTTTGCGCCCAAATTATTTAACGGGGTCAAGCAACGGCCCAAGTTTAATCCTTATTTGCACTTTAATTTACTAGATAATAATATTGGACTCTCTGTTGGTGGATGTAGCACCAATTGCGAGCTCTCTTAGTGGTGAGGGATGTGTCAGGGGGAGTCACTTGACTTCCCCATTCTCTTTCTCGGGGGGGACTTTTTCCTCATCTTTGGCTTTTTTCCCTCTCCATTTGTACATTTATTTGTTTTCTTCTCTCTTTTGAGGGGGAGTTTTTTCCATGAGGTTTTCTCCCATTCCTTGCTTGTGATAGATTGCATTGCATTTGTACATGGGTACCTAACATGGCCCAGTTGTCGGGACCCATATTGCATTTTATCTTGCACAGTTAGCTTGAGTCTTCATTCCCCTAGTTGCACTTAAGTGGGGGTGTTGGTGTAAATAAGTATTTTACTTATTACACTTTACTTAATCTTACTTAGAGAACGCATATCATTGTAGTTTGCACTTGTGACACCTAGTTATTTGCATCTTGCATCTAGGTTTGTGCATACATTGAGAGATGTGATTGAGACACTTAGGGAAGTGTGTGTAGGAGAAATCTCACTCTTTGTGGTGTGATCTAGTTATCACCTTTTTTTATCTCCACGTATTGTGGCATGATAATTTCACTTTCGGTGGGTGATCCAGCTTTCATGGAATTATCTATTATTTCCTTCTACCTACCCTTGCACATGAATGCCACTTGTCTCATTCATGGCCCTTCCTTGTGTCCTAGCCTACCTTTATAAGCAAGCCTTATACATACTTGTAATGGAACTTCTTCGTGCATATTGACAATACAATCATCATATTCTCTCCCCTTTGTGTAGTCTTTGGTCGCTTGATCCAATTGTTGCTTTTTATAAGTTCTTATAGTAATGGAGGCGCATGTCTACTAAAGAAACAATGAAAAATGTTCCACAGGTAAACATATCAATACATATTACTATTTCAATTTATGTATGAAAATAAATTATTATACTAAAATACTATATTTAACGTAATTTTATTACTCAAATGATAATAAGGTATAATGATCCATTACCACTAAATTTCAATGTATCAAAAGCATATCAAAATATATATTAAATAGTGAAAAAAATTATACCATTAAGAAACTATGATGGACTTAACTCACACAATCAATACTCTAACTTTCCCAATGAGGTCTAGTAGGGGTAGAAGGGCGAGGCTCCTCAATTGGAACTAGACCTTGTGAAGGTGTAACCTTGCGAGTTAGGGAGGAAGGAGAGCCATCATCATCATCTAAATCACTATCGTCACTTTCAACTATGGAGGAAGGAGGAGTAGAAGAGTAAATGCTAGGTGAGCTTTCCTCAGCATGTACACCCCTCTCAAAGACAACATCACGAGTCTTAGGATCCATCCGTCGATATGCCTTAACACCATCTGCATATCCCACAAAGATACAAGGCCTCCTCTCTGGCTCCAATGCCCTATATTTCTGTGGAGGAATACGACCCCATGTTGGACTCCCAAACACTCTGAAGTGTTTCACAACAGATTTCCCAGCAAACCAAGCTTCAAAAGGAGTGATACACTTCAAATCTTCATGAGGAACCCAATTCTGGATGTAGGTGGCACAACTGATTTCTTCTCCCCACAAAGCTGAACCAAGAGACTTGGCATGTATCATGCAGCTTTCCATTTCCTTCAGGGTTATATTTTTCCTTTCTGCCACATCATTCTACTAGGTTGTGTGGGTAGCAGAATGTTGTAAGTCGATTCCCTCAAGTGTGAAAATTTCCTCAAGTCTATTGCTCACATACTCTCTGCCATTGTCTGTACGAAGGATCTTGACTTGCTTCCCAGATTGCTTCTCAGCATGTGCTTTGAAGTTGAGAAATTTGAAAAATACTTCACTTTTGAGACAAAGGAAGTAGACCCAAGTGTATCGTGAAAAATCATTAATGAAAGTGAGGATTTAACGAGATTCGCTAAAGGATGGAACTGACGCTGGGCCTGCTGCATCACTATGAACAAGCTGAAGAAGATCCAAGGGCCTCCAAGAGTTCCCTCTATCAAACTTCTCTTTGGGATGCTTGCTCATGAAACATCCTTAACATATACCTTCAAAATAACTGAGTTGAGGAAGCCCTCTCACCATGTACACCTCGGAAGTTGTTGTAGATAGCGGTAGTCGAGTTGACCACAACGCTCATCATGCCATATCTTACTCTGTGAGTTTGAATGAGTGATCAATGTTGTAGAAGGAGCAAGAGGTACCCAATTGGAGAATGAGTAAAGCCTTGCATTGTGACTAGCTTGGCCCATTGCAACCAAAGAATCATTAGCTCGACCCATTTGCAAGTGTTAATGTGGGTAAATTCTCAAGGGTTTGTTGTTTCTTTCTTTGTCTAATTAATGAAGGAGGGGAAGTTAATTTTTGTTCCTAATTTCCTTATGGTTAAATTAATTCCTTAGTTTCAAAACTCTGTGGTTGGGAGATATTGCGGTAATCGTCTAAATGCTAATGTCACTAGAAGATGGTTGCTTAAGATTTGAAAACTAAGCCTCGACCAAGCAAGGGTTGTCTTTGTTAGTCTGAAATGAGGAATTATTAAACTAGTTAGCTTTTAGCCTATTTAGTAAATTCCTACATGCTATTCTTAAGCTCACTTAAAGGCCTTATAGAGTTTTCTCTCACCCCATGTGGTTGAGATAAGTGTTCTCACATTGTGAGAGACCTCTTGCATGGTTACTGGCCACTCATTACAACACTTGTCATGTGAGTTAACAATTGTTCAATCTTTGAAGTGTTAGTCAATCATTGTGTTTGATATGACTTCCTCCACTGTCTTTCCTATTTAAGCAAGGGCATATTGCACATTTAAATTTTATTTTTTTATCAATCTTTTTAATAGCATAAATTAGGCTCAGTGTGTGCAAGTGTTTTTGTGGAAGTACCGAGTTTTTAATGTCATGATGCTGTTAGAAATCCTAACATGGTATTAGAGCCATGCATACAAAACCCTTCCTGAAATATCGCATCAAGCCTAACTAGAGTTCAACACAATTTGATCT
>VDFB02160186.1:0-11162 GCA_007258455.2 Sequoia sempervirens | reverse complement strand
GCAGTTTACCAATAAAATACAAAATACAGAAATTTAGATAAATATATTAGAAGTTTAAATAAATAAATATATATATATATATATATATATATATATATATTACAATTTCTACAGAATACCTTTTATCCAGAACACATCAATAAAAAGGTTTAAGAGTTTACAGCAGATTACATAAACAAATATATCACTAATATATGTACTTATTTATAAAGTTTCAAATCTGTGGCTTGTAGAAGAAATCACATTTATTTATTTTTTTCTAATTGATCAAGACAAGTTGGATAATATTTTCTTTGAAATATTATGATAAATTTAAACAACAGATGAGACGAAACACATGTTTTAAATCCATTGAAGTTTTCTCCGTTCGATTTGTTATTCCCTAAAATCTAATTACCCATGGTTTTCGTTCTCTTTCACATAATATTAAATTTAACTAAATCCCAGGCAGATGTTTTATTTGCAACACAAATCTATTCAACTCATAATTCTATTTATTTTTGCAGACTCAGAGAAATCAAGGATAGAGACAGAAACCTGGAGTCCTGCGCTTCTTTGAGAATCTGATGAAGTTGGTTCCTGACGGCCCTTACGAAGAGCTCCTCCTTGCTTCGAATCTCCTCTGAGTCACCGTGCCCAATTCTCGAACCCGATCCTTTGTTCAGAAGACTCCAAAATAACTAGTAATAGTTTTCCCCAAATTCTTTTTTTTACAACTCCCTCAAAATGTAGCAAAAGATTGAAAATTATTCTTTTTTTCAGATTCAAAAATCCATCATCAATAACTTGTGCCTCTTCTGTATCCCTAATCTTCAGTGTGTGTGAAAAAAACTTACAAAATACATAATTAAATAAAAGATAATATCCCTCTCTTCTCAAAAACTCTAAAAATCAACAATAAAGGAAGAAAATTCTTTAAAAGCCAGCTTTTTACTTAAATATGTATTCTTATTGGCTCACACAATCTTTTCATTCTTTTATTTGTTTTATTGCTTTAATTTCCATTTTTAACCACTTTTCTTGCATCGCATTATCTATTTAATTTAAATAATTTATTCGATAATTATCTTCAATGGATAATTAATTAAAATAAATAACACACATTTAATATTTAATTATCATTTAATTGAAATATATAATAAAATTAATTAAATTGATAGATATTTAAATACAATTTATTCTAACATTAAAATAAACCAACATTTCCAACATTTTAATTAACTAACTCACAGCTTATAAAATACAACATCAATTAAAATAATCATAACTTAAAAAAATACCACATTAATCCAAAAATGCGACAAAACACATAACACAAAGAACACAAGTAGCTGACAATTACAAAGATAAGACAATACCAAATGAATGAGACGGCGACATCATGGAGCAGGGAGGGACTTCATCTCGTCCACCTAATATCAACATTTAACCGTTGGGTTATTGGTGCTTTCCATACTGGCACACTTGAAACAAGTGGAATCGAGACTTATACACCGCAAATCTGCATTCAGCGAAGTTGTGTACATGCATATATATGACATTAAAGCTTATTCAATCAAATACTACATTGTAGGAAAGGGAATCACAACATAGCAGGGGCACTCCGCAGGCGAGTGATGCCATATTGTCTTCATCACACCTATTCTAACAATCATAATCTATCTGACAAAATAACATTTCTAAGCTAACAATTCATCTCCTAACATAATTCATTAAATTATTGCATCATAATATATTTCTGAAAATCAACTAACATTACTAACCACAATGTCATATGAAATGCTCATGTCTACTAATGGAATAACAGTATCATCAAAAGTCTAACTAACCAAATCACACAATATCATCATTGTCACAAGTAGCAAACAACCGCATTGAAAAATACTAAATCCTACCAGTAAGAGGAGGGGTATTACATCCTCCCCCTCATAAAATCGGCTTACTCCTGGAAGCCGGTAAACAAAAGGAAATAAGATTCCCTAATACGGGAGGCATCCACCCACACCAAGACGGTGAACTAATCACCAACAGAGAATAGAATCAAGCTCACACATAAGAGTAAGAAATAATAATACAAGTATTAGTAACATGGGGGTATTACATCCTCCCCCCCAAGGATATGGCTTACTCCAGGAAGCCATTAAATAGATAAGAGTAAGCACACAACAGCCATGCAAAGATCACGCCAAAACCACACACATAACTCACATCACTGGAAACCACATCACACAATGACACAAGGGTTCATAGTGCATCCTTGATAGGAAGGATATCGGTGCATTGCGCACTACACCGAGGGTCCTATCCTTTCCCATCAGTTTCCTGCACCATTGCCCTGAGACCGGCTAACGGAAGAAACTTAGGTTCACAATAAACACAACAAAAAAATGAAACTCTAGACTCTAGGGACTAAACGCAAGGTTACATAGTGAGCACACATAGTGCCAGTGTATGAACTACGCTCACGATACAAGTTGTAATGCCCATTGTGCAAACCCAGGAGAACACACACATACTTGTGAATAATTTTTATTTTTATTATTTTTTTTTAAATAACAAAATAAACATACAATAACATTAATACACTTGGTTCTCTGGGGCACACGAGGTTACATTGCAATCACAAAATAGAATAAAGATAACGAAAATAACATAACCATTTAATTTATGATAACCATACACAGTGATACATCCGATAGCCATGATGCGAGTATGATAAACATCGCATACTTCATCCATGATAAAACTTTTAACAAGATACATTTAAACCTAACTATTACATCATTGCTTCAATATTACATTACAATTTTCTTACATTACATGAATTACATTAGATTTCCCAACATGGGGATTGATACAAGAATAATGAACATGAAGTACAACTGATCACTGGAACATCTGCACTGCGGAAAGCTGAGAAGACAATACGCTGATGGGGAACCCAACAGGTGCGGAGCACGTTCCACCCAACCATGTGAATTACAAGTAACTCTCCCCCCGTGCTCAGAGGTGACGAGGAAGTGAACCCGACCATGAATGTCAACCGACTCAACCACAATATGATATGAAACAAGTACAACTCAAGTATGAAATGAACACCATCAACGTTCTCAAATCACATAACAAGTAAAACCAAGAACTCATCAAGATAACATGAAGTACTAACACTTAACAATCATGAATCAAGATCACAAGAATTCGAAGAAACATCAAAGCGAGATAACATCCAGAAGAACCGAACCAACACCCAAAATACGTTTCCAAATAAATCAGAACCAATAAAAAGAACACGATTCCATAATAACTCTAAATCAACCATCCAATACACCATTCCATAGGCAACAAGAACAAGTCAGATGGTTATCAAATGGGGAGGGTCATCGCATAGCTCACATGGGATCCCTTGGCTCTTCCTCCAACTAAGGCGCCGGCACCCATCTATGGATCCCCTAGCCCTCAAAACAGATACACCATAAATATAACAATATCTAGAGGCGACAAGAAACAAGGACAAGGGTGTCTAGTGGAGAGTGTCATCGCATGGCCTTACATGAATTCGCCAGACTACCTATCACAAGGTGCCGCCTCCATCTATACATGGATTATCCAGACAACCTAACTCAAGGAGCCGCCTTCATCTATGGTTATCCAAACATCCTATTTCAAGGTGCCGCCCCATAGGGTTACTCATGCGGAGCCACTTACCTTTCATAGAGCAAGGTAGTGACCTTACCAACCAGGTCTTCCCACCCATCCTTAGCCTTTGAAAGCGCTAACGGCAGGGGTGAGGTGCATGTTTTTATCTTGTTATGTGTTAACTAACCTAGCCCACTAGATACATTAATTAAGTTATCACTTGTTTAACTACTCTTACGTGGGTTCCCCTGGCACTTCCTCTTACCCGAGGCGCCGGTGCCCACGAAGAGCCACTCTCCCTATGACCCCTAACATATCTCAAATCTAGGCAAGGGTTGAACTAAAACATCAACAAAGCATAAATCAGAAATGTACTTATTTATAAAGTTTCAAATTTATGGCTTGCAGAAGAAATCACACTTATTTATTTTCTCTAATTGATCAAGACAAGTTGGATAATCTTTTCTTTGAAATATTATGATGAATTTAAACAACAGATGAGACGAAACACATGTTTTAAATCCATTGAATTTTTCTCCGTTCGATTTGTTATTCCCTAAAATCTAATTACCCAGGGTTTTCGTTCTCTTTCACATAATATTAAATTTAACTAAATCCCAGGCAGATGTTTTATTTGCAACACAAATCCATTCAACTCATAATTCTATTTATTTTTGCAGACTCAGAGAAATCAAGGATAGAGACGGAAACCTGGAGTCTTGCGCTTCTTTGAGAATCTGATGAAGCTGGTTCCTGACGGCCCTTACGAAGAGCTCCTCCTTGCTTCGAATCTCCTCTGAGTCACCGTGCCCAATTCTCGAACCCGATCCTTTGTTCAGAAGACTCCAAAATAACTAGTAATAGTTTTCCCCAAATTCTTTTTTTTTTTACAACTCTCTCTCAAAGTATAGCAAAAAGATTGAAAATTATTCTTTTCCAAATTCAAAATTCCATAATCAGCAATATGCTTGTGCCTCATACGTATCCCTAATCTTCAGTGTGTGTGAAAAAACTTACAAAATACATAATTAAATAAAAGATAATATCCCTCTCTTCTCAAAAACTCTAAAAATCAACAATAAAGGAAGACAATTCTTTAAAAGCCAGCTTTTTACTTAAATCTGTATTCTTATTGGCTCTCACAATCTTTTCATTCTTTTATTTGTTTTATTGCTTTAATTTCCATTTTTTAACCACTTTTCTTGCACATCACATTATCTATTTAATTTAAATAATTTATTCTGATAATTATCTTCAATCAGATAATTAATTAAAATAAATAACACACATTTAATATTTAATTATCATTTAATTGAAATATATAACTTTCAAAATTAATTAAATTATTCAAATATTTAAATACAAGTTTATTCTAACATTAAAATACACAATTATTATCCACATTTAATTAACTAATTCACAACTTATAAAATATCAACCTCAATCAAATAATCATAACTTATAAAATACCACATTAATCAAAAGACGACAAAATACAAAATACAAAACACAAATGATGACAATTACCAAAAATGAACAATACCAAAACAACGAGACGACCTGACATCATAGAACGGAAGGACTTCATCGTCACCTCTGTTTCAACATTTAACCGTTGGGCTATAGGTGCTACATGCAATCTGCCAGGCGGAGTGGAATGAACTTATACACAAATCCACGCATTCAGCAGTTGTGTACATGTGCATATATACATATATATCAAAGCATTAAATCAAATACTACATTGTGAGAAGGAATCGCAACATGACAGGGCACTTGCGAACGAGTGATGCCATATTGTCCTTCATCACACCTATTCTAACAATCATAATCTATCTGATAAAATAACATTTCTAAACTAACAATTCATCTCCTAACATAATTCATTAAATTATTGCATCATAATATATTTCTGAAAATCAACTAACATTACTAACCACAATGTCATATCAAATAATCATATCTACTAATGGAATAACATCATCATCAAAAGTCTAACTAACCAAATCACATACTAACAGTACCATCATAGTCACAAGTAGCAAACGAACGCATAGAAAAAATAATAAATCCTACCGGTAAGGAGGGGGTATTACATAATACTACAATACATATTTATACTGAAAGATTGAATAATGTTGATATAGGATCATTATCAAGTTGACATTGAAAGAAATAAAAAAAAAAAAAATAGTGATAGTCATATTTTATAGAGAAATATATTGAGATTCAAATGGGTAATAACCTATGTTCAATTGAGAGTTTAAATTATGCTTGCAGCCCATCATGCAAACCCCAAAGGACAACCGCGATGCACATTTTTTAAAAAAAAAATACAAAGTAAACATCGGAAAAGACCATTAAGCATAAAGCCCCATTTTACATTAACATCATAAACATCAAGTCCTTTGGGGCGCGTGAGGTCATCATAAAACCAACTCATAATGGAAGATACACATAAGGCTAAATAACTTAACTAATCTTACATCCATCATAAACATTACAATATCCATTTTCAAAAGATAACATACATATATCCATAAGCATAAGTGTAAATACATCACATGGTACAACCATAATAAATCTCATTAGTCATGAATAGTTACAAGGGTGCATTTACAATACATCATTTTTTCATACATTACATGTTCACACTATATGAGATATAATAAAACCTCCCATACATGTGGGATAAATACATAATACAAAGAATGTCTGCAATACAAGATGAATATCTGGTACAAGCTCCATCTAAAAGATACTGTGAAGAATGAACGTTGATGGGGAACCCAACAGGTGCAGAGCACATTCCACCTGACCACGTGGGTTTTAGGAAAACCCACCCCCCCATGCTCAGAGGTGACAAGGAAGTGACCGCGATCAAGAATGCCACAAGACTAACACCAATAAGAAAATCATAGTGCAATGACTCCAATAGCAACATCAAAAGATAACATAGACCATAAATGACAACAACCAAGATTCATTCACAATAAATTAAAATCCATATAACACATCATAAATAAGTCAAAGTAACAACCATAACCACTTGCCAAGTGTAAGTCCAAGACAACAATCATAACACACTCCATAGGCGTACCAAGAAAACAAAGCATAAGGGAAACTAGTGGAGAGTGTCATTGCATAGCCTACATGGGTTATCCTGGCCCTTCCTCCAACGTGAGGCATCGACCCCCATCTATGGTTATCTTGGCCCTTCCTCCTACTTGAGGCGTCAGCCCCATAGGGTGACTCATGCGAAGCCATTTACCTCTCCTGAGGATGAGGTAACGACTTTGCCAACCACGACCTTCTCAGTCTACCATTAGTCTGCGATAGCCCTAATGGATAGATGAGGTATCCAAGATTATCTTAATATTTTGTTACTACCCATCCCCCTAAGTTCTATTATTAGGTTTTCACTTGTTAATCTAACTCTTACGTGGGCTATCCTAAGCCCTTCCTCCTTTTGAGGTGTCGGCCCCCACAAAGAGCCACTCTCCCAAGAGACCCCAAAACATAATCAAAAGCAAGGGTTGTACCATAAAGAACAGAGCATTACATCTCAACAGATGACATGCGAGGCATTACCCATCTCGGTAAAAAGCACACAATTAGAGTCTCTACAAAATCTCGTACAACCCTTACCAAATAAAGATACTCAATAACTTGCCACATCAAAGTTCCAAAAAGAGAGATACATCGACTAAAGAATAAACTCAAGCCTCTAGAAGCCTAAATTTCCCAACAACCTTAAACGAGTTCCTAAACAAACTGGGTTCCCACATTGGTAAAGCTAAAACAATAATATAACAATAAAGAAAAATAACCAAATCAATTTTACCAGATTCCATAATGCAAGTTAACATACAATATCCACAATAGGTAATACAAAACCAACTCTCATTATCACAATTTGTTTTATCACATTTGCAATTAAACAATATAACTAAATCCACTTTCAATGAAATAAATCCAAAATAATCATTTAATAATAACTCCATTATAAAGATTTCTTTTATTCTATTATTAACTAACATCCTATTTTATAATTTCCTATATTTATAAGAGAAATCAATATGTCTTTATAAATAAAACAAATCTATATAAACATTTTTTTTTTTTTTAATTTATATATATAATTTTTATTTTTAACTAATTATTCTGGCCTCATCAATTATTTTTCTAGTATAAAATATTCCAAAACAAAAAAATATATAATAATATAAATATATATATATATATATATATATGGCTAACATATATTATAAGGTTTCTGTATGTGACTAATACAATCTTAAAGTGTTATATATTCCTCCTAAATAGATGGTTAGATATATTGCAAGCGATATGAAGATGATTGTCTAACAGTAACCTTATAGTTTTACGTTATGTTATTTTACTTAATGAAGATGTATGTGCATGCGAATTATTGTATGAGATTAGAACTTATAAGATGAATTTGAAATAAGATAAGTGTTGTGTCGTATTACATTGGAAGAGTAATTAGCTATGTAAATGATTCATGAATAAAGTTACAAAGATTCAATTTACAATTAATGTTGTTTATTAATATGTCTAACTGTGCTTAATTATGTTGTGCAGGAAATTAAATGAGTCGATGTGGGATTAACATTAAAGGGTCGAGAAGATAATAGTGCTAGCATGAGAAGGGATAACCATCAAGTGCAAATCAAAAGACTTCTTGTTGAGGATATAAATTTAACTCCATCCGAGACCTAAAAGCAAGTAGAGTAAATGTATTGGAGGGCTAAGGAATCAAATATGCAAATAGGAGGATGGATAAATATTGGAATCAAATCAAATATATCTTTGGGAAGTTCTAAGTGTAGCCTATTTGACTTAGAAGGGTTTGAGGTTATATTTTTGATTGGGTGATTATGTTTGAGTAGAATCCAATTGTAGGACATGTGATGTGAGTTTGGTTGGGGTTGGAACCCTTGGTCAGGATCAAAATTCGTATGGATTCTTTTGTGGGTTTTAAAAAGGGATTATTGAGTCAATTTCCTTGGTTTTTGAACAAGAATAGACCCCTAGGACCTATACCTATGGGTTTGGAACCTTTTTGACATGTGAACTTGTCCTTGGATGTGAAAAGACCCATCAAAAGTCCACATTCATGAATGTGACGAATTCAAAAAGTGTCGGGGCTTGGGAAGTGTGACTTGTAACTCTCAACTTCTCACCCCCCCCCCCCAAAAGTTCTTGGAATTGGCACAAGACTCACACATGTGTGAGCACTTGTGGGAAAGAGTGTAGGTTTGGAAGATCCCTATATACCTCAAGAAGATGGAAGATTTGGGCATTGCCCACTTCTCCTCTTGGAGAACTCTAATGGAGATAGTAGAGAATGATCAAGATGGCTTGGCAGAGGAAAGAAGGTTCAAGGAGTTAGCCTCCTCATATAAAGAGATAAGCATTCTCTCCTACTACTATTTCCCTTTGTTATTGGTGGTAAGGATGTGAAATATGGAATGAATCATGGTGGAGAATGGAAGGTAGAGAACTTAGATACATTAAGTTTGTGCTATGTTAGTTTTATTTCTTTGTGAAAATGAGAAAAGACTCCATTTATCATCATAGAGCTAAAATAATTACTTGCTCGGGGGTATGGCTAGAGTCCACGAGGCTCCATGTCGCCATTATGGTAGGGTGGAGAGCAAGACCCTGTTAATGAGTTTGTAAGTCATTTGCTTCCTCAAATATTGTGTTGATATTATAAGTCTAAAGAAATGGATTTCATATTTTTCCATGAAGAAACAAAAAGGGAAAATCTTATTCAATGGTATGTCATTCTTGTATTCTTAAACTTGGTTGTAATAGGTAAAGCTAATGATTGATGTTACATATAAAAAAAAAAAATGGGAGAAGAACAAGCCTTACTAAATTGTTTTACTTATGGTATTACTAAATATTAGTGTAATATATATATATCTATTTTATAGCATGGAGCTGGTTTCTCCCAAGATTTTTTGAATTTATAATGTCCTAAATGAAGCTAATGATTGATGTTACATATAAAAAATGGGAGAAGAACAAGCCTTACTAAATTGTTTTACCTATGGTATTATCAAAGGTTAGTGTATTATATATATATCTATTTTACAGCATGTAAGTTTCTGGTTTCTCCGCATTTTTTTTTAATTGAGCATGTCCTAAATGCTTGGCTAAAAGTTAGAAATATCCCTTGTTTGTAAAATAAAATAAGGATTGGTGACAAAGATAGATAAATATAAAGTATAATATTTCTCTTGCGAGGGAAGTAAATATGGAATAGGGAAAATTCTTTCCTTGGCTTGGAAAACATGGTAGGTTTAGATTTATCCTTGGAGTTGACTTAATCCATTATCTATACAACTTTTATATAAATATATATATCCCTTGTAGCATTTCAAGCTAAGATAAATGGGTTGTAACCTTCCAGGCTTGGGATGGAAAGAGAACTTCTATGAAGATATAAAAAAAAAAATACTTCAATTTTTATTATGGAAGAGAGATACTTATTTTTATGCATAAACAAAGAAAAATGAAGTAGAAATCATATATACTAATTTTAGCTGAGTTTGATAAGAGAGAGATTTGTAATCTGTAATCATGTATGTATATTTTTATGTGATGGAATACCCTAGAAAATATAGGTATGCCTTTCCCCATTCATAGTCTCACCATATCCCAATCTAACCACCATGCACTCAGAGACAAACTTTATTTCTAAGATTAAAAAAAATAGCAATATATATTACAGAGGCACTTGAGCAACAGAATGCTACTACCAAACAGTTTTAGCTATTAAATAAATAAATATTCTGAAACCGTGAGTTCATTAGTCAGTCAGTGCACTCTAACAATGGAATCTGAGACTTAGTTTGAGAGCTCGTGGTATTGATGATTCTGGCGACCAGATCCAAAAAAAAAAGCGCTAAGAATGAATGACTACATTCTTTTATGTTTGAGACTGAGATAACAGATTAACATCTCCTGCAATGACTCCTAATCTATGAAATTATGCGCTCCTACCATTTCCTGCATAGAGATCTGGAAGTCCCAGTAGGGGTTTGGAGAATTCATCAGCACTTCAACGCTTTCATGCTTAGGTCCCATACACCCTACCAAGATTGGCTTTTATTGCAATTCACAATGTGAAAGAAAGAAAAAATTAGGGGCTAGAGACGTCAGTGTGGTTGATAGAATATTATCATTTATTGTATAAACTCTAGTAAAGCAGCACCAAATGTACCGGCAATCGAAAGCAAAAATTAATGTTTGGTTGGTAGATAATTAGGCAACTAGTAGAAAATGGCTATGTTGGTGTACAGGATCCTAGGGATGAGCAAGTGCTCATGGTGGATTCAGCTGCCCCATGATTGTACAAAGGCTACAAATTAATTTGAGCTATATTGATGAGAGTGGCTGGCTTGTGTGAAGGTATTCTTTTCATTTACGCTACCTTACTAGAATTAGAGCACGACCTCATTTAATAAAGAGATATGCAAGATCATGGTTAC
>VDFB02160185.1:0-10239 GCA_007258455.2 Sequoia sempervirens | reverse complement strand
AAACCTGTCCTTAAATAGTGAAATGTGCTTCATGATGATGCAGGAAGGTGTAGTTCTTGGCCACTGCATCTCCCACAAGTGAATTTAAGTAGATCCTACAAAGATTGAGGTAATCACAAATCTTCCCACACCTGCAAAACAAAAGGATGTTAGGAGTTTCTTAGGTCATGTAGGATATTATAGGTGTTTCATCAAGGATTTTGGCAAGGTAGCAACACCATTGTCTACTCTTCTCACTAAAGATGTTGAATTCCAGTGGACTGAAGCTTGTGACAAGGCATTTTCTAACTTGAAGGCAGCTTTGACTCATGCTCCTATACTCAAAGGGACTAATTGGGAACTTCCTTTCCACATCCATATTGATGCATTAGATTATGCCATAGAAGCAATCTTAGGACAGAAAGGAGTTGTTGAAAATGTCATTTACTTTGTCAGCAAAAATTTACAAGGAGCTGAATTCAATTATATAGTGATAGAGAAAGAAATGTTGGGAGTAATTTATGCACTGAACAAATTTAGACATTACATAATGGGTTACCAAATATTTTTGCACACTGATCATGCATCCATTAGATATCTCATGAATAAACTTTTGATCTCAAGTAGGTTGGAAAAATGGTTATTATTGATGTAGGAGTTTGATATAACCATTGTGGATAAGCCAGAGAAGGCCAATGTTATTGCAGATTTTCTTTCAAGGCTAACTACATCAGAAGACAATCAGCCCATACATGACTCTTTTCCTTATGAATATCTATTCTCCCTCAGTATACAAACACCCTGGTACACTGACATAGCCAATTATTTGGTCAAAGGTAGAGTTCCTTCTCACTTCTTTCCAAAAGAGAAAAGGGCACTCATTGAAAAATCTTTTCCTTTCTCTTGGATTGTTGGATGTTTGTTTTATACTAGACTAGACGATGTCATGAGGAGATGTGTGAGAAAAGATGTGACATGTGACATTTTGCATGCATGCCACAATGAACCATGTGGAGGACACTTTGCAGCCAAGAGGACAACAATGAAGATTTTGAACATAGGATATTACTGGCCAACACTCCACAAGGATGCAAGAAGATATACTAGAAAATGTGATAGATGTCAAAGAATGGGTAGACCAACAAGATCTGATGAGATGCCACTTTTCCCTCGGGTAGTCATCACTCCCTTTGACAAGTGGGGATTGGATTTTGTAGGACCCATTGACCCTCCATCAAATGGTAAGTCTTATATATTGGTATGCACTAATTATGTGAAAAAGTGGGTAGAAGTTAAGGTTATGAAGCATGCAAGAGATAACAAGGTTGCAAAATTTCTTTATGAGGAGATTTTCACAAGATATGGAGTTTCGAGAGAAATAATGATTGATCAAGGGACTAAATTTACATCAACCCTTGTTGCAGCACTAGTTAATGAGTACAACATAAGGCATGGGAAGTCTACTCGTTATCACCCCCAGGCTAATGGCCAAGTTGAGGTGAGCAACAAAGAAATTGAAGTCATTTTGACCAAAATGGTAGCTATTCATAGAAAGTATTGAGCAAACAGATTACCAAAAGTTGTTTGGGCCTATAGGACAACCTGGAAAACAACTACAATCTTCACTCCATTTGAGTTGTATGAAAATACAACCATGATGCCCATTGAATTTGAATATAAGACTCTTCGTACTGTAGTAGATTTGGGGATGGATATTTCTGAGGCACAAAGAGAAAGAATCATGTAGCTAAATGTTTTGGATGAGATAAAGAGAGAAGCCCTACATCATATAGAGGTAGTGCAGAATCAGAGAATCAAGTGGCATGACAAATTTATTAAGGACAAGAAATTCCAACTAGGAGATTGGGCTCTGCTCTATGACTCAAGATATCAAGACAATGCAGGAAAATTGTAGACAAGGTGGCTAGAACATATGAAGTCATTGAGGTCTTTCCTAATGGAGTTGTTCAATTTACTACCATTGACCCTGTCAATTCAAGTTACTTGTTAATGGTCATCACCTCAGATTATATCACAAGCCAACTTCCAAAGAAGAGTTCCTACAACAATTCACCTAGCATTCAACACCCGAACTTCTTGCAGCCGAAGGAAGTGGACCTAGTGTCCCTCCTTCTGGATAATTAAGGTACGTACTTGTCATAATAGAGACTTCTGCTCTTGTGGAAGTCCATTTCTTCACCCATTTTCCCATTCACCCATCCACAACCACCTTTCTTTCTCTTCTATCACTTCATTCCACCTCACCTCATTCCACTTCATTTTCATTAATTGCTCAATTTATTTCCTAAAAAGGAAAATGGTACTTTCTCCACAATCTTTGCAACAAATCCTCCACACATTCAGGTATGTGTGCATTAATTGCTCTCTTTTAATCATCTTTTAAGTGCAATCATTTAATCATTGTACGTTAGTATAGACGGTCACATAACATGTCATTATTCCCTGTCAAATCACCACTCTAATCTCACATGTGTGAACACATGTCCAAATTTAGGTTGGGGGGGGAAAGAAAAAGATGCAAATATATTGCCCATGTGTCAATTTATGCTAGGCTACGTCAAAAAATTTAAAATGAGCCGATTTGAAATCTATGTGAAAGGACGACTCACATGTGTGAAGTGACACTAAGTGTAGTCGCCATTTCTTCCCATCATAATTCTCCTTTATCACTCCTTTTCTTGCCATTATTGACCCTGTTGTAATCCTAAGTTGTAAGAAAAAATGTAAAAAAAAAGAAAGGGAAAATTCCATCGATATTGGCACTAGAAATTTAGCAAGTATTGCAAGAAGGTGTTTGGCTTTCAGACAAGAATTGCAAGAAAGAAATTTTGTAGAGTGATAGTTGATTGCAGACAATGAGAGGAGGGCTAATTTGAAATGATCCCTCGATTCATGATGTTTTATTGTAGAATGCACAATTCGTGGCTGAATTTAGAAACTATGGATGGTTAGATTACTTCATGAAGCTGGATGGTTTTGATGAAAGCATTGCACTAGAATTTTCCCAGACATTTTTTGAAGGAACAACCATAGTAAAAAGGTTGGTGGTTGTGGAAACTGAGGAAAGAATTGCATAGGTGGCAGGGTTACCTGTTGATGGTGAACATTACCCTGCCTCTAGAGATGCTAGGTCAGCTAGGGAAAAATTTACAATACATGGTGACCCTCCAATCATCATGGATAAATAGGGTGCAAAAGGAATCTCTGCCCGAACCATGGAAGCAGGCAGCCATCTACTTTGTAAGGTATCTCACTTGTGAAGGTCACCTTTCAAACCTGCATTCAGTACACTTCAAACTCTTGAGTCACATGAGGCACGAAAGGAGGATGAATGTGCCTAACGTGTTATATAATCTTCTCTCAATCATGGCAACCAAGACCCAAAAAAGTAGGGACAATTCTATTTCCCACCATTGTTTAATTAAATTGCTAGTTGAAAATTCTTTGCATAATGTGTCTAGAATGACCTGGCAAGAATTTATAAATGTTGATAATTAGACCTGAGCACTTGCAACCTAGGGTTTTTCCTCAACCTCATAGGTCTAGCAGGAGATTGAGCATGGTTGAAGCCACTCTTGGTGCTTCAACCTCTAGCACAGGCCCTAATGTAAACCCTCCTGTAGTAGAAGAAATCATAGAAATTAGTTCTTCTAGAACATAGCACTCAGAAAAAAAAAATCTCCTCATATTCTGATGACAACATTCCACTTGGCACCCTGATGAAAATTAGGGCACAAAAGAGAAGTAGAAATGAGAAAAGGAAAGGCCAAAAGGAAGCTGGAAAAAGAAAGGTGCCAAGTTCTAAGAAGAGGAAGGCCGGCATTGTTCATCCTACAGCCAAAGAAAAATGTGAGAGACCTCTCAGGAAATCAAGGCCAGCTACGCCAACGATTGGTACGCCTCCACAGGAAATCCCTAAGCCTAGCGAGACATTGCATGAGGACTCTAAAGCTCCAATGGGGCAGGAGAATGTCAAAGAAGAAGACATATTTGAGAGAGCAGCAAATATAACACTGGTTGATCTTGCTAACATTGCAGAAGAGTTTGAGGAAAATCAATATTTCTTGTAGCATGAGCAAGAGGTCCTACAACAATAGCCAGATCCAGAGTAGGAGATCCTGCAGCAAGAAGTGGAAGAAGAAATAGTACCCCTATAGCCAGGGATAATTGGATAGCCTGAGTCCATGCAGATAGTACTATATGAGGAGCAACCATCGACAAAAATATTGGTAGGAATTCATAATCCTCCTAATTTTACAATACATACGACAATTATGAATTAATGGAAAGAAATACAAAGGAGGGAGGAAGAATGGAAAAAGGAAAAATATAAATTGAAAAAGGAGATACAAAAGAGGGATGAAGAGATTGAAGATAAGGATGTAGAAATTTCCACCTTGAAGAAGAGGGTGGATAATATGGTAACCTTGTTACCACAGATTTTGGAATGTAGGACCCCTCCAAGGGTCTATGCTCTGCACCTGAAAGAGAAATATCTCTTTTAAGTTGTCAAGAATAGTCTCGGGTTTGAATCCTTCTATTGACACTCCTAATAAATTTTTCAATGCTTATCGAATTGCCTCCCTAAAATGAAGAATTTGTTGTGTGAGTTTTATTTTCATAATTATGCTATAACCAAGACCATGTTTGAACTGTTGTTATATGTTGAGATGTCTAATTAAGGGAATTTTATGTCTTGGGTACAAAATGAGATTATTGGGACAACAACATGGGGCTTATACAATTGGAGTCTAACATCCCTCGGCCATTAAGGTCAAAACAAACAACCCAAAGGATATTTATAGAGAATGGCTCATAATGCTTCTAATTCCAAGTGGCAATAGGATTATGCCTTGACGAAAGCAGCTTTATAGTGAAAGTATGAGGTAAAGGCAACAGCAAAGGAGGAAACTATGAGAAGATACCTATCACAAATGTTGGAAAATAGCCTAACTTATGAGTTGAAGCAAAGCTGAACCTCATTCCATCCACAATTATGATGCAGCATCAAAAGAATTGATAGTACATATTCTACTGGGAGAATGAAGGGCGATTTCTATTTCCTCGACTTTTCCAAACAATCTATTCGAAAGTACATGTGGCCCTTTGCCAAACTTCAAGTTCACCGATGGAATTGCCGCATAAAAACAGATGGGAGGATTGGACAAATTAGGAGATTCTATTGGGACCCCGGACTAATACCAATAGCCACCCATGTTGTGATAGCCATCATTGCAAAATTCAGGAGCTGGACTCGCTGGTAAGAACAACCCTTCCCTTTGCTGGGCAGGAGCCGCAAAACGCTAGGGTTGGGGAGTGGTGATTTGGGGCTTTTGGTCCAATTTTGGGTAGAATCTATAGTTTATTTTCTAGCAGTTGTCATGGAATTCGATGCTAAATGTTGATATTTTCATAATATTTCCCTCAAACCATAGACATTGGGCTTAATCCTATTTTTGTAAGTTTTAATGACATTGGCATATTATGTGGATTATCTATATTGATTTTGCATGTGGTTAATGAATGTTCCTTAAGGTGGTTATAGATATGCAGTTATTGTGCGCATTGACATTACCATGCATATTTAATTTGAGGATGCTAAGTTGAGGAAGACACCGCTAGCTAGGCATGCACCATAACGTCCAACAAAGGAATCGCTCAAGGTCAAAGGAGATCGACGGCAAAAGATTCCTCATGCAACCAAATGTAACTGCCTTGTAGTGGACTTTATTGATGATTGAGCAGATGCGTCCATTACTGTTGTGCTAAATCTACGTTTGGACTTGCATGTCTGACTAGATTACATGCACGTGTAACCGTCACCGCTCCACTTTCTCTATTTTCCCTAAATGGTGTCCTCCCAGTCATGGAGTTGACTGCCTTGTCTAGTTGATAACATAAATAAAGATCTGATGCTCCTTCTTTAGGAGTTGCACAATTTGATATTGTACTTGCACTCTTAAGTTTTCAGTAATACAGATACATTACTCTTTTGTACTCATTATTTACAGTGAATAAGATAAAGTTCTGAGTTTGAGCATCTGAGTTCTCATTAGTTTTAGAGGATACTTATCCAAGGGGGGCCACTTGGTGATTAATATGTCCTCTTAGTTTAGTATTAGTATAGTATTACTTGTTTAGTAATTAGTTATAAATTTGACACTGATTGTTCCTATAGCCACTAGAATTTCATTCTATGACTATTCCTACAGCCAAAGCAGACAAAGTAGTGCCTTGTTTGTTGCTCAGATTTTCATTCTTGTTATGCATTTTAGTTTGATGTAGTTGTTGATTGATGATTAGCATTTATGGTATTCTCTTCTAAGCAATTTACTTTCAGTATTGTGATTTCTTTAGTTGTAGAATGAAAATGGCTACTTTGGGTTCCTAGTGCACATACTATGCTAACCCATTTCAAGTTCACATCCCTAGGTTGACAAGTTAAATGCACCTTCATGATGATTGAAATAGCTATTCAAGTTAGATGTCCAATCTTCAAATCATGTTTGTAAGGGCTTAGTTATTAAATCATTGTAAGAGGCCAACAATGGTAGCATGTTGATTTGAGAGAGGAGATTCTGATTGGTCCACGTTTCATTCCTCTCCACCACGGGAATGTTTTGTGGTGACCTAATTCAAATTGTGTTTGGCTGACTTAAGAAATTATGTATACATTGTGTTTAGTCAACTTAGGATTTTATGGAAGCATGGAATGGTATAAGTAAAAGTTGATTTTGTTCAATGAAAGCAAGTGCGATGAATGCGAAAATATAGACTTTATGAAGTATGCGAAAGTATATGACCAGAGGCAGCAAACAATGAGATTCTATCCAGTGTCATTGTTGGTGACAGTTATTTCAACAGTGGATTCCCTTTCATCATTCTTCTAGCAGTGAATTTTTTTCTATTGGAAGTGAGCCATTTTTATGTAGGCAGTGAGCCTTTCTCTTTTGGCAGTGATCATTTTTATCTTTGGCTATAATAGTCGGGCAATGAGCCCACCGGTAGTGAGCAACTTACTAGTGAGCCCTTTATAAAAATCATATTAATCGGTGTCACCTTAACTGATGTTTTATAATTGAGAATTAGCATTCTCTATGGTCTTTCCCTTCTTGGGTTTCCATGTAAATTCTGGTGTTCTTTGTGCATGGTGTTATGTGCTTTCATGTTCATATATGTTAGATTATTATTTGATTGATTTAAGTTTGCTCCGGATTAATTAAAGTCAAGAAAATTTTTTATAATAATTGATTCACGCCCCCTCTCAGTTATTCAAACTGTTCTACAGACTAACCCCTTTTATAGGTCTCCAAAGAAATTTAAGCAATCAAACAAAACATCCAAGACCTTGAGGTGATGTGTGGGTGATTCCATAATAGTGGTTTACAATTTTTGGCCAAACTGGACACTGGAATTTTTATTTTTAACTAAATCTTCACATTCAGACACCTATAGCGGCTACACCGTGAGGAATTTGAAGATGATGCAAACTAGAGTCTCATCAAATTTTGTCTATAGATTCTAAAAATATTTTTCAAAATTTTTGGAATCAAATTGCACTTCTTTTTCCATCTCCCACGAAAATAGATTTTTTTCAGAAAACAACATTTTTAAAAGTGACATACACCGTATAACGCATAGCTTTGTTTCCATGAAGGATAAAATTCTAATTCTTTCAAATTTAGATTTTCAGCTCTGATATCTAGTGCTTGCACTTGGTTAGATAGTTTTTATTAAATATTTTTTCTTTAATCAAGTTCGTGTCAAAACCAATGACAATTCAGACATAGCGACCAAGATAACGCGAATCCTTTTTGTATATATCAAAATTCACCTTATTATTTTTTGTTGGATCAAGGACTTCAATATCCGTGAACTCATATTTTTCTAATTTTTGTTTTGATAACTGCCATTTTTCCACATGTGCGCATTAGAGACCTTCATTTTCAATTTAAACCTATGTTTAATAAAACTAAAAAACAAATACATAATAAAAACCAAAACATATTAAAATTATATTCATTGATACCGCTCTGAGGACTAGCTGACTCCAATTGGCTCTTGTGAAGATTCCCCCATTTTCATCCCTCAACCCGAAAGCATCAAAGCTGCAAAAATTAGGTTTTTGTGTGAACAAAAGTCAAAAATTAGAAAAGTTGGGGGTCTGCTAGAACCAGTTCTAGTGAATCAGGTTCATTCAACCCCCTAAATATGCATTTTCCTTTTGCTTTTTTAAGCGGAAATGTGGGCCCCGTGTTTGATGGGTTCGGTCGAACCCTAGTTCGGTCGAACCCCTTTATGGTTCGGTCGAACTTGTAGGTTCATTCAAACCCCTAAAACCAATTTTTTTGCCATGGGGCCATTTTTTCTCAGTTTTCCTTCCTCCATCAAATTGTAAACCACTATTGTGGCTTCACCCGTGTATGACTTCATTCCTTCAAGGAAGCCATTGAAGGGTGGTGAGTTGCAGCACTTTGTGATTTCATCATTCCTTCCTATCATTTATCCATTTTATCATTGGCATTGCCACTGTGGAAGTGAAAACAATAACACAAGGTTTGACTGACGCAAGCCCCTAAATGGCACAACATTTTCCCTCTTTTTGAATGTGCAGACTTCAAGTTTGAAGAGGATTAAAGGAAGCTTGAAGATAAATTTGTCATTGTTGTATTTGAAGCCCTACACCTTGTCAACTCACATAAACTCTCCTACAGAATTATCTGATAGTTTTTTGACAACTTTGCAAGCAGAAACAAAGATCTCAGATTTGTCATCACAAGACCTCAAAAATTGAGCAGGAAAAGTGTACAAGGACTCATACACCCTAGGGCGACTCTATCCTTGTATTCATATCAATACCAACTTTTCTGGGAACGTACATGGTCCTTTGCACTTCCCAGATCTGCTTGCAAACTATTGTTTTTCTTTATCAATTGTCAGATTCTTGCAATTTTCATATTAAGGCATATAGCTTAATTAGGTTAGTAAAGGCAAGTCAATTTCAATCCCTAAATTGATGGAGATCCAGATTTGATTGGCTCACCTTCACAGTTGAAGGTCAATCTATACACCTTGTTGATCTTCATCTCAATGAAACCCTAGGAAAAGGCCTTGAATCCTATTGTTCTAAGCACTTAGGACTTCAGATCACCTATGTCTATGTTTCACTTCATCATCACTATCACTAACTTTTGATATGAACATTTAGCAGCCAAATGTCCTATTTTTTCACAATTGAAACACTTGAATGGAACCTTACCTTTATATTTACCAGATCCTTTCTTAAGCTTTCTTGTAAAATGAGCCTCTTCATTTGAATCGCTGCTAGAACTATTGCTTGATGTCGGCTCTTTATTTTTCAACTTCTTTGATGCTTTGAAAGCCACTTCCCACTTTGATGACTTTTCATTTTCAGTCCTCATCTCATACATTGTGAGAATCCCATACAATTCATCCATAGTTAATTTATCTAAATCCTTCATCTCTTCAATAGCTAATACTTTAGCAACAAATATTGAAGGAAGAGATCTTAGTATGTTTTGCACAATTATTGATTCTTTAACTTCTTCTCCAAGACCTCTTATAGTGTTGATAATTTTCATCCACGTGAAGTAGATAGGCTGCAATGTTTTTGTCATCCTTCATCTTCAAGCTTTTCAATTGTCTCTTATGAGTTTGAAGCTTGGCTTTCTTTATCTTATCATCTCCTTCATAAGTTTTTTGTAATTTGTCCCACATATCTTTTGTCGATGTACAATACATTACTTTGACAAATTATAATTCAAATAGTCCACATAAAATTGCATTTATAACTTTGGCATTATTTTCACTTTCCTTCTTTGTTGTTGGATCCATTGGAGGAGATGATGAAGCTACATATCCACTTACCATCGATTGTCAAATATCAAATCTAAGAGCCATTGAGTAGGTGCTCATCCTTATGCTCCAGAAGGCATAGTTTGTTCCATCAAACATTGGAGCCCTATTTAAGGAGAATCCTTCTTGATTGGCCATGTGTGCTTCAGAGAACTTCCTTCTAGCAGTTAAACTATATGAAGGAACCAACTATGGTACCAATTGATAAAACACATGCTTATACTGAGAAGGTGGTGAATTAGTATAAATCAATCTTTTACTTTTTCAATTAACACATACAATAATATCAATTACACCACATCAACAATAAATAACACAAGATCACAATATTTACATGGAAACCCTCTCGAGAAAAAATCACAA
>VDFB02160184.1:0-16617 GCA_007258455.2 Sequoia sempervirens | reverse complement strand
GGGGACTCCCCCTTTATATAGCTGGCCAAGTCCAACGGACGACTCAGATTACAATCGGCTGGATGGCTAGGATCGTGCCACCTCAGCCCTAAACAAGATTTTCCCTAAAAACTGCCATAATGGAGAGTGGGGCAATAAATGAGCCATTAATGGCCATCATCTTCTAGAAGGTTCCAGCTTTGAAATGCGTTCACACTGCTCTGTTGTTCGCGTTCAGCCAATTCTGTTGATCGCTTGGAGGAGGGTAAAAGAGTCTCTAAGATTGCCTCCTCAGATAGTAAAATTTGATAGAATCTGGAGTTCAACTGCTCTTGATCTTCTTCTTGACGTTGTTCTTCAACTTTGCTCGAGCTTCCATTCTTTGTCACTTGAGTTATACTAAGTCTCAACACTTAGCCATTTTCTTGCAACTTTCTTCCTTCGAGGTTGAGATGTCGTCGTGGAGTACTTGCTTCATCTTCCTAAGTCATCGCCACTTGGTCTCGACGTTTCTCCTGCAAAACAAGCAAGAAGAGCATTAGAACACTTCATAATATAAATTCAACTTACCAAGATTTTCATGTTCTAACTTTCAAGCGTTCATCGTCTTTCTTAGTCAACTTCATCTTCAACGTCCTTATGCCTTAGCCAAATTTTCAACCCATCTTCCTCAAGGGCGTATCATCTTTGAGAAATTCATTTCACCAGTTGGGGCTCTGATACTCAATTTCGTTCATCTCTGACTCTGGAAGATTAGTCTCACGAAGAATTCAATCAAATTCACCTAGGCAATCAACTTAAAATTCATCCGCTGAGGCACTTTATCTTGAAAACACATTTTCTTCACATTTGCCTTAGAAAATTTTAAAATTTCCCTTAGGAAAATTCATCAACCTGGTGCCCATTTGAAATCTCCATCCTGAAGGCTTGGCGAAGCACGAAAGACTCTAAAATCCATTCCCTGTTGAAGACCTTCAATACCCAGAAGAGAATTTTCTTCAGAACGCGTCAAATCCATGGGTACCCAATGAACGGGTTCATTTAATTTTCTTGAATTTTGCACCTTAGAAAAATAATTTTCAACAAATTTATTCAAGCTCCTCATCCCTGTGAACATTTCTCGTTGCTTTGACTTGAATTTTTTATCAACTTGTGCAGCTGGCATTCCCTGACTTCATCACTGGCAATTTATCCGTGCTTCGGGAAAATTTTATCTCCTTCACGTCTGGGCATATTTTCTTAAGAAAATATTTTGTGTCTTAGATAAAATTTTAAATCATTTTGAAAATTTTGCCTTAGGAATTTTATTCGACTTCATTCAATTTGCCGTGGTGAGAAAATTTCATTAACTTCACTTAGGAAATTTCCTGAAAGCACATATCATGGAGAATATTTTATTCACCACCTAATGTCTTGGGCGCATTTGATACTAGGAAGAGAATAAAATTTCAAACGCCACCCCTGTGTCTTGGGCGCATTTAGCCCATGATGAAGGATGAGACTTATTCAAACGCCTTTGACCTTTTGACCTTAGCTTGGGCACATTTTATACTTTTCTTGCTGAAGTGAGGGCGCATTTAGTGGGGTGTGCCTTCAGTTATACCTGGGGCGCATATGAATGGGTGAACTTTCATTTTCAACGCCTTAGTCAAAAATCCTCCCCTTTCATGCTTTGGGCGCAAATTCACCCCTTGACTTCAAATTTCGAGCACTTAGAATATTTCTATCCATTAAGCTCAAGGGCGCATTTCCATGCTTGAGCTTCCAATTTATGCCTTAGGCGCAAATGACCATGTCTTCTTTTAATTTTCTTCCTTGGGCGCAAATCACAGGGGTAGTTTCCAGTTTTTAAAACATTTTCAGCCTCTAAAGCAAGGCGCACTTGGAGGGACCTGCTTTTAATTTGCCACTCTTGAAATTTTTAATCCAACTCTAGCCTGGGCACATTTGATACCTCATACTTCAAGTTTAAACACTTAGCATTTTTTAGGCAAGTCCAGGCTCATTTAGATGGGTTTGCTTTCACTTTTCAACACTTAGGAATATTTTACCCTCTCTTCAAACTAGGACGCATTTTAGCATGTGAGCTTCTACTTTGAAACACTTAGAATATTCCTTAGGCCATCTTCCCAATCTTGGGCGCATTCAAGGGTCCTTACTTTCGATTTTCATGACTTAGTCAACTTTCAAGTGAGCTCCAAGCCTAGGTGCATGTTGGCGTAAAATCTAACACCTCTGGAGTGCAGGTTTGTACGGACAGCTATGTACACTACGCAATGAGTGCTCTTCAAATTAGGAGGGGAAGCTCCCTCGTTGTGCTGGAATGCATGAAAGAAAAGTAATCTAAGTCCTATCTTTTTGTTCTCAGCTGGAAGAGGCACAAGGTTAAGAAAACCAAGAACGTTGCAGCTAAGGATTTTCTGGTTTCGCAGATCAGTAACTACAACTAAGCTAACTACTTTAAATCTATCCAGTTTCCTCAAGAAAACAGAGCATGAGGAAAATGGAGCAGGGATGACTATCTGACGATAAGCGGGTTTAGACTCTCTACTTGAAGGCAAGGTGGGCACAACTATCATCTCAATCTAAACCAGCTTATTGAGCACAACAGATTTAAGGATTTACTAAGACGATCTTATGAAACCCTAGGTGGTATAACACTTAATCGAATCAGCAAAGCCTTCACAAAACAGCCTTTATCTTTATAATCTCGTGAAACCCTATGTGGTATAACCTTCAACTATATCGATAAAGATTCACAAAACAGATTTACCGCTGCAACTTCTCGAAACCCTAAGTGGTATAACGATCGATCACAATGATAAATTAACACAAAACAGCCTTATCACTTCAATCTTTTGGAACCCTAGGTGGTATAACAATTGATTTCAATGATAAAGATGTTCAAACAGATATCTAATCTATGGAAAGAATTCAGCATCACAATCTTTCGAAACCCTAGGTGGTATAACAATCAATTGCAATATTGAAGACACATGAACAAATACGAAAAAGAGTAATATTGAGGGCAAGGTGGGCACAGCATATATTCCTCTCTCAAGCAAAAGTTATTTACAAATGAGCGTAAGCTCTTATTTATATACATCAAGGTGTAGGGAACCCTAAAATCACCTTGAGTCATCTACAGTTTTTGCAATGCATGCAAGTCATGCGCCAAACCCTAATTAAGTAAACTATATAGTCAACTGGGAAACTACCCTCGCTAACCTAAACATTCAATCTAAAAATGGACAATTGTGCGAGCATGCACGCCCTTATTGAAAGCGAGTTAACTGGAAGACTACCATCAGTTAACGTAAAACCCTAAATGAAACTCCAAGTGTGTAAAGCTAATCTCAGAATAGATATGCATGAGATGAGACAACGAGTTAACTTGAGAAGGTAACACCAAGTTTAACTCCTGTGTGTAATGTCTATCCCGAGAGGTGGGAACTCATCGGGTCGCGGATCTCTAACAAGCAATCCTCAATGAGGCTGCTAACCGCATCAACTGAATGTCGCAACTTGAGCAATCTTGACAATCTGCATTGACTAACCATCATTTCACCGACCGCACCCCAAGGTTCAATCAAGTGTTAGGCCAACATCTCTTCTTCGCAATTGATACAAATCCTGGCCTCTTTTCTCGATGAAGTCAAGGAATTAAAACCCATTTGGTCTTGAATTCAATATGTGTATTAAAATTATGAAAACTGCCTCGCTGGGATCGTGGAACACGGGCCATATTCGACAACTTTTCGAAAGCTAAAAATACCCCGGCCGAGGTGTGTAAATAGCTCATCGTTTACTTTCAGCGAAAAATCTGAGATATGGGTTTTGTCCAGAAAAAGATTCTAAGACAACCCAGAACATCAGAAACGCGAAAATCTGACTTCTACTCGACCATGCAAAGACTTTTCAGTTGAAAAAACTCAAGAACGAATGTTCTGAAGTTAAAAATTCCTGAAAAATCAAACGTACGATTTTAATTCGAGGAAGCTATATGAAAATGATCCAGATGTTGAGACTTGTCGAATTTGCCAATTTCAGGAACATGCGAATTGAAAACTGAGAGAAATCTGAGAACCAAGGAGGAAAAAGACGCTATGTCTTCTGTGAAAATCGCTCAAGATTTCTCTGAATTGCTGAGAACTGTGAACTTTAACCTGCAAAAGAATGTGATTGGAGAAATTGCCTTTGCAAATAGATGAGAAATCTGCCTTTGTTTGAGAAATACAAATCTCCCTTGAAAATACGCCTTGTGAATGAAGAAAAACGAATTTTGCTTGAAAATACGCTTTTGCCTTGAAGAAAAACGAATTTTGCTTCAAAATTATGAATTTCCTGATTAAAATTCTTTGGCTATCAATAATTTTAATTTGCTTGAAACTATGAATATCCTTAAAGATGCGCGCCTTCTCTTCTTGAAGAAATACGAACTTCTCTTGAAATTTGCTTTGAAAATTAACAAAATTCGATTTCTTTTGAAAATATGAATTAGCTTTGAAAATTGCGAATTTCTCTTAGAGATTGAATTTTCTCTTTGAAAAATACGAATTTTATTGAAAGCTCTGTGAATAACAAATGATGACGCCATACTTGAATAAGAAGAAATTCGCACCAAGTGAGCAACTGCAAGAATTCAAAACCCTGACAAGAATAGAAGATCTCTGATTGGTTGCCTTTCAGTTCGACTGCCACTGACTGGAAGTTCAAATTTGAAAATAATAATAAAATACTTATTATCATGCAATGGCGCTAAAAATAGACATATTCTGAACTTCAGTTGACAAACTGGTTGAAGCTCTGAGATTCATCGTCATGCTTCCACGACTTCGAAAAGTCATCACTTGAGCATATAGGCGTCCATTTGCTCAAGATACTTCATTTTTACTAACTCTACTTTTATAGTCGACAACACTCAAGTACGACCGGGCCAACTTCTATTGACTCCATTTCCGGATGAATGGGTGATGCCGACCGACTGAGATATTCATTGAAAGCTTCATCAACAAGGAAGAAATGTCTGGCTGAGACACAACCGCGAAAACCACCGCTTAACTCCTTGAAAAATTAGGCTCGACAAAATTCGCTTTACGTTCCGTGACTTGGGGCCATTTTCCCTCAAACTCATCCGATAAGCAAACGGTCAGCCAGGGACGCGAATGGTGAATCCCCGGCCGGACGGAGACAAAGCCTTCACCGCATGATCGGGAGATATTCCGCAGACCGATGATCAAGCCACACGCATAAATCGGAAACGGTTAAGGGCCTCAAAAAGAAAAGCGCCCCTGACTCAAGGTTGCACTTTGGACATTTCAACGAAAATCAAACGTCGTCAAAATACCCTACTTTGACAGCTGATATCTGGAGCCGGGATGACCCGATTCAAGCGTTATCTGTTTTAACGGACAGCCAGGAGGGCCCTCAAGAGAAGTCACTGGAGGTAACGAGGTAAGAAAACTGCTTCTAAGACCTCAAATTCTCCAGTGCGTATTTTTAATATGTTTACCGCTCCCAGACTTGGCCATTTTTCGGACGTTTTCACCTTGAAATATGACACCAAAGACCTCGCACGCACGAGCGACTGCCAAATGCTGAAGGCTGACGGCTATGCTCGTTGGATAGATAAATTGATAACGCTCAATAGTCGTAGCGACTCAACGCCGCATCAAAGCTCATCCGACCAGCCTAAAGGCTAGGCTACCAAAGACCATAAAAAATGCAATCAAAACCATTTGTTGGTCCGCCTTGAAATTACGCAAGGCTTGGTAGAATTCTCCGCCACGACTCACCGAACTGGATTGACAAGTCAATGATGCGCGCCGCCAAGCCGGGCAAAGTATACTAATCGATGTCAGTGAAGACTCGGCTCCCACCCCCGCATCCTCAGGTCCCTAGGCCACCGGCTTGTACTCTGTTAATCAAGCATAAACTGAAGCTCAAAAACATGAAAACTCCATTTTAAGCTGATCTTTGGACGACTGCCGCCTGAACTCTGAGAGTCGGATGACTGCGCTTGATATCTCGTCGGATAAGCAGACTAGCTGTGAACAAATTGAATGTCTTCGGCAACGAAACTGACGAGATTTACCCTTGCCTTGAAATGGGCGCCCTCAGGCTAGAGGCGCGCTTTTGCCTGAAAAGAGCAAAATTTCCATCTCCTAAAATTTAGGGATTTTGACTTCTGTCGCGAATAACCGGAGCTGTGAATCTCGGAATGCTTCGCTAGATAGCTTGACGGATAGCCAGACTGATTCTGAAGAGATTGACTGATGTTTGAGCATTTTGACCGTGACCTGACCTTCATCAACCGGGCGCCTGAAGCTATAATACTCTTTATGGCGCTTTTGGGCTTTTCCTCTGAGAAATCTCCCTGATTTGATCTTTAAAAACTCTGTTTCGATCATTAACATGACCGTTTGCAATATGAAATGTCGTCTGAGATGCTCCTCTATCGTGAAAATCTACATTTTGAGTCTCTGCTTCAGGTTTTGACCAATATAACTGACTTTGACCGACAAACTATTGACAAAAACTCCATGCTTGACATTGCCCAAAACTGTGTTTTACAACAAATTAGCAAGGTTTAGACTTTTAAATGCAAAATGCCTCGACAGCTAAAAAATTTGGGTTTGGGTACAACAAGCATATGAGGGCAAGAGCTTCAAATTTTGAACCCTTTAGAACACTTTCAGCTTATCTACTTCAGCTTGGTGGGCGCATTTCAAAGGGTCAGCTCTCAATTTTTTTTCAACTCTAGGCTCAAGGGCGCAAATAGCATGGGGAGCTTTCAGTTTTAGTGCCTTAGTCAAATTTCAAGCCTCTAGCTTGAGGCGCATTTTGACCCCAGAGCTTCTAATTTTCATACTTGGGAGAATTTTTTATGCCTTCTTCCCTCAAGGGCGCATTTGGAGGCATGAGCTTTCATTTTTAACACTTAGAAACTTTTTCCATCTCCTCTCTTGAGCTGGGCGCATTTGGAGGGTCCTACTTCCAATTTTCGAAACTTAGAAAATTCTCAACCTCCTTCAAGCTGGCAAGGGCGCATATGTGATAGGGAGCTTCAAATTTGCAAAACTTAGAATATTTTCATCAACTCCTCCCTCAAGGGCGCATATGGAGGCATGAGCTTTCATTTTAACTTGCCTTAGAAGTTTTCAAGCTACCTCTTTGCACTTGGGCACATTTCCCATGGCCTACTTCCATTTTTGCCAATACTTCGAGAATTTTCAAGGCTCTTGCCTTACTAAATTTCCTGCCTCATCTTCAGTTTTTAAAGGCATTCTTCACTAGCTGGACTTGAAAATTTATCAATTTCAGTGAATTTTATGCTCTTTGCCTGATTTAGGGTGACTCGATCATGCTAACCCTAATTTGCTATTTTTAGAAAGTTTGTCAATTTTGCACTTCAAGCCAATTTCAAGCTCCAAAAAGGTTGGATTTTGCTTTGTTTCGAATCTCGAGATGTGGTTGAGCTGTCGGGCCCTGATATCTGCATGCACCTGCTATTTTTAGCAACTTACTAAAAATAGCAATTGCTCAGAATGCCTTCAAATTTTTCGTGCCAATTGCCTGAAGGGTATTGATCGTGACTGGACGCTACTTCTGCTTGGCTGTTGTGTTTCGCCCTTGATTTTAGGAAACCCTAATTCTTCTGCACAGGCCTGCTAAAAATAGTAAGTGCTTGATTTTCCATCCTTTGCAACTCCGTTTGCCTTGAAATTTGTGCCATGGGATCCTTGTCAACTGCTTGACTTGTTCATACTGACGCTTCACATTGACCTGCTATTTTTGGCATGCTTATGGGGGTGGCTTACTATTTATAGTAACTGCCTACTTCTGAGACTTCCACAACTCCGTTTGACCTGAAATTCGAATGACGCGCTCCTCACCACGTGACCTACCTGTTGACGCCGGCGCATGCGGCTGACTTTATATTTTTAGCATGTTTCTGAAATGACTTACTATAAATAGTAAGTACTCTGTTCGCCTTCAAATTTTGCTAGCAGATAGCTTGAGAGATGCTGATCGTGGTGGTATACATTGGTTTTCGAAAATTCTGACATTTTATGCCTCTTTTTGGGTCCTGAAGCTGGAAACCCTAATTGGTCTTGCATGCATATCAAATGATCTCCGTTTGTCCTCGTTTTTGTTGCATTGCGATCAACTCGTGATTCTGAAGAGCTGGGAGGCGGCTGCCGGGATGCATCTGCTAAAAATAGCAAGTTCCTGAAGGAGTGATTATCTCGCTTTGTATGTCATATCATCGCGAAGCTCTCGAAAAACCCATAAGGAATATGCCGACATGCAAAGGAAACCCTGACATGCAAACCCTAAAAATAGCCTCCGAAGGCTGAATTCTGAAAGTCGTTATCTCGCTTTGCATGTCACACCACCGCGAAGGTCTCGAAAAACCCAGAAGGAATATCCAGACATGCGTCGAAAAAACTCTGCATATAGACCCTGAAATCTGCTCTGGAAGCTGAACTGCTAAAAATAGTAAGTTGTCCGTTTCAGCTCAAAGTTTGCGCGCGAGCAACTTGATGTGCTCTGGACGCAGTGTGACGGTCGGAATTTCAAGAATGCTAAGAGAACACCTGTAATTGCACACTTACTAAAAATAGTAAGTACTCAGAATGTGACGAAATTTTAGTGGAAACCTACTGGAAACACACTAACAACAATGTTAGTCTCAAATTTCAAGTTATTCACTTCATTTGACTTCAAGTTGGCTTGAAAGATGGAAACCCTAATTTTTAGACTTGGCCAAAAATTCACGTTAAGGTTCAACGGCGGGCCCATCTCGAAAAGACAGACAGTAGAAAAGAGAGACAACAACAAAACGACCGAAAAGCAAAGCCAAAATTAGGGGGTCCCCATTTGCAATGGGTCGATGTGTGAAAAAGGTCACAACAGTGCCTAGCTCCTAGAGTCACACGCTCCTGTCAAGGTGATATGACTAGCTATGGAGATGGTATGACCAGCCTTTGGAAGTCAAGAAAGAAATCAATCTCTCCCAACCCTCCTCCAATCTGTCGCTATAAATTTGATATGCAATATCCTCCTCCAAATTGAAATAGAAACTCCACAAATATGCCCAGCTGTGATTTTTGTAAAGAAATCACCAAGAAATCCTCCAAATTGTGTCTTTCAACAACGTGGAGAATGTTGCCTATAAGGGGTTTCGTCCTCACAAACCAAGAGGATCCGACTCTTCCAACAAAGAAGAATATCAAATAACAAGTCAAGCACATGCAAATGAGCCTCAACTTTTCTTTTTGTATGGCTCTCAAAACTGTAATGTCCCCTTTTTAGCCCTATGCTTTTTAGTGGTTGATAACCCATTTCCAGAGTTCCATGGGCTGCTCAGAGGCATTTTTAAGGTTTCCTAAATTCTTGGAGGTTTCTTGTCTATTTTTTAGGGGTTCTTTGCAAGAGTTTTCCAGTATGATTTTTTGGTCTTTTTGGGTTTTCAGAAAGCTTTGGTGGGAAGTTACATGCATTTTAATCAGTGCCTATTTTTGGACTTACTATTTTTAGTAAGCTACAACGACTACCTAGAATGTGCCCAAATGGTGTTTGGAGTCACTTACTATTTTTAGCAGTATGCTTGTTATACCCAAAATAATTTTTTTGGCATTCTGTATAAATTGAGCTAAATTTTGTTAAAATGCCATGTAAAGTCTGTTTTAGGTCAAACCAATCATAGAATCTTGGTGGGTTTCTGTCAAGGAACACATGTGCAAAATTCTGAAAATTTGAAAATTAGGGTTTTACGCCCCTATTTTCAAGGAAACCCCCGAAAATAGGACCTTCCCATAAATGATTGAAAATGATTTTGATAGGATTAAAAGGCTTCACGATCACATCAGTCAAGTCAGAATCATCAAAAGGCATGTTTTACTCTGGTGGGTCTATTTCTATTTTTCAGGAACAAAGTTAGGGGCTCCGCAGCCATTAATGGCAGATTGGCCAGTACCAGGTGCTGAAAGCTAAGCTTCAAAAGCTTCAACGACACAACCATGGCGGAAAAGATCTAAAATGATGCTGTTTGATGAAGGAGATTCCTGAAAGTGAAAAAGGTCAAAATTTGACTAACTCTGGAGATGTTACGAAGGAGAGATAGTTCACATGCTGAAAAGAGCCTTTTTCAAGCAGGGGCGCCCATGATCTTTTAAGGTCAAATGAAGTCACCCAGATCTTCCAAGGCATTCATTCTTGACGTTGGCTTGCTGGCGCAACAATGAAACAAATAGATAAATCATCTGAGGAATAAATCACAAGTAGCTGCTGACGAAGCAAAAAGAGGCAGTTGAGGAAATATCAAGAAACCACAGTTAATGGCGAAGTTCTAAGAAAAAAGAGCCTTTCCAAAAGAAACGCACCCTTCTTTTCTGACCTCCAGATGCTGATAAATGACAAAAGGCTTCCTAGGATAACCTTCTCAGCCCAAGTAGATCTCAGCAACGCAACTGCAAACACCAACATCTGACAGGGCATTCAACGGATAATCTGGATCAAAGTAGGCAACTTTTCAGATGGAAATAATCAGGCCAAAAGGCAAAAGCGCCATTTTCAAGGAGGGGCGCCCTTAAATAAAGGAACCCTAAAATGAGATCCAGGTTTTCTGAAGTCAGTCATCTTTGGCAGAACAGAGCTGGGTACTTGATGAGATATCAAGCTAAATCATCTGACTCTCCGATCAACGAGAAATTCAGATCAAAGCACGAGAGGTCATTTCAAAAGGCTGAAGAACGAAGTTTGAAAATTCACCAAGGCATTAGCAAAAGAGCCTTTTCTTGGAAAAGGCGCCCTTTCTTTTGAAACCCTAAACTCAGCTTTTCATCATCATGCCTCCCAGGCACTCCTCTTCAGGTCAAATCCAGCTCAGCAGTGAATGTGTCAGCATCATCTCAGGATCAACAGATCAAGCCAGATTCAGGATGAAACTGAGGTTGTTCAAGAGAGAAAATAATAAAGAACTTGCAAAAATCAAAAGGGGATGCCTTGAAGAAGTCAAAGGTCAAGTTGTTGACTAAAGTCAAGATATTTTGAGCAAAACTTGGCTAAAACACTCCACGATCAGTGGAAATCACCTTTTTGAACTTTAGATCAAGCCAAAATCACTTTTGATCGTGAGCTAGGTCCCCAAACTTGTGGATCTAAGGCTTGAGTCTATGTAATCAAGGTATAGACATCCCACTTCATTATTTCATTGCAGGTTGATGATCAAGAACAGCCATAAGCTCTCAAGGACGCCATTTACAGATCTGGCCAAGGTTTTCATCCGTTCTTTGATATTTCTTGCAGATATGAAGCAGAAGAAGATTGCTGATCTGAGGTTGGATTCAGAGACGGATTTTCTCAGAGAGTCACATAAAAACTTCCAATCCATCTTCTGTCTACTTCCTCTCTTCTTGTCTTAGGTTTTCTTGCACATTTCAAAAAGGTGGCAGGCTACATCAGATCAGATCAACTGGGTATATCCAGCATAATTTTCCAGAGGAACCCATCTCGTCAAATTTCCGAAAATCAGCATATTTTCCAGAGGAACCCATCTCGTCAAATTTCCGAAAATCAACATACTTGCTGCCCCTATTTTTGGGGGTTTTTCCGAAAAAGTTTTAGAATCAAAATTCCGAGGAACTGGGCTTGTTCAGCATTGAAGCACGAACAAAACCCATGTGCCAGATTTTTTCTGGAAAAATACTTCTCGGCAGGGCGCTATTTTCAGAAGTTGTCTGAACACGTCCGTGTTTACAGTCAACAGGCGAGTTCTTCTTCACAGAATGACAATTTGGCGTCCTTGGGTTCCAATTGAGCAACCAGACCTTGCACCAGCAACTCTCCAACCAGATCTTACACACATTGTTGGAGAGCAAACGGACATCATCAGCAGTCTACGGGTCTTTATCTTTGAAAAGAATACATTGTAATGTCCTCGTCTCAAGCCTGACTTTTTTAGTGACCGTTGGCCTATTCCGGAGACCCGTAGGCTAGTCGGAAGGTAAAATTAGGGTTTCCTATTTTGAAGGATGTTCTGGCTATGAGTTGATTGTTTCAATTGCGGATTCTTTCTAGGTTTTCAGAGAGCTTCGCAGTGGTATGTTCGTCTCGGCTTTCTGAGCAGTTTCAAGAATTTACTATTTTTAGTAAATTCTATTTTTGGCAGTAAACAGGTTGGTCTTAGGCAGTTGACTTTCCTCTCCAGCTGACTCAAGTGGCGTATTCAGTTTCGGGCTTCAGAATGCAGTTTCAGAGAGATAAGCTCATTTTACTTAAAAATAACATTATATTTTAAATGTTATTTTATCACCTTGGCCTAGTCTATTAACTTGATGTTATTTTAAAAAGTGGACTTGAAGGGTGGCGCCATCATTGAGGATATATTGAATTTATATTGAATTTATCAAAGTCAAAATTAAGCCTTAAGGAGGACGCATTTATTTAAGTGAGGAATTTAATTAAATGAAGTCAAATTGAAGATGTATGGAAAAGGACGCCATCTCTTGGGATTAGGGTTTTGACTCTGAAAAAGAAGTTAGGGTTTCGAGAAAGGTCAACAGAAACTTATAAAAGGAAGCCTTGGGTTCTCTTTTGATTATCTTTTGTCTACAGTATTGTTATGCTGCCGGTTTGGCTCTGGAACTGCTTCGAGGAATGAAGGCCTCCTAGCTCGGGCATCGCTTCTTGCTTGCAATACAGCGACTAGTGGTGATTTAGTCTAGTTTGTGAGTTTGCTTTGAGATTTGTGTATTGTAATCAGCTTGTGGCTGTCTAGATCAGATTATTGCATATTAGCTAGTTCTAGAAATTGCATTTTAGCAACAGCAGATCCGTGTTTTCATTCGTAAATGAAAAAAGACAAAAATATTCGTTATGGGTATTGCATAATTCCATCCATCTAGGCTAGGCGCCCTTGTGTGCAAGTTTGTAGATTTTTTAGAAAAGTGTCTGATTTTTAAAAGGGAAATCGCCCCTGTGCTGGGCCGTACCATTTGCTGTGTCTTTGAATTTGTGCATTTCATATAATCTGCATTTTAAGTCTGTTTTATGTTCTTAGTTTGAGCGCCTCCATTCTATTAGTGATTTGCAATTGATATCAAGCAATTTGAGTAAGTAAAGAGTGAGTTCCGAGCATTTCAAGGAATCCTATGTTGCTGGTTATTTGTTGAAAGGTGCAGGTCTGTCATAACAGTCTGGAGAAATCTGCAAGTTCTTTATTGGATGGGGGTGAGAGTTCTTTAAAAGCGATGTGGAGGCTTCATTGAAGATTTGTCCAAGTCTGGAGAAAAGGTTGGATCTGTTAGTGTCATTTCCGTTAATCTTTACTTCTCAGCAAAGAAAATTCACTAATATTGTACATCTCTATTTATATGCTGATTTGTATTGTTAGCAAGATTTCATCTTTCATAGTGTAAGCTGGCAGTAGTACTGACAGCAAATTAGAATCTTGCTTTATCAAATTGTAATGCTCATCTTTACTTTCAGCAATTGTTATTGTATTTAATTTATCTCCGCCCTATGGTAGCTACTTTCCCAGTTCGGGTTAGAAAGCACATTCTGGGTGTTGAGTACTTTCAGCTTTTCAATATTTCTTTCAAGCATTGTACTTTGTAACACTCCGCCATATGGTCGCCCCTCACTCCATACTGGATTGGGTAGCACATACTTGGTGTCGAGTTCCCTTTCAGTACTTAGGGTAGAAGATCCTCTGACCATATGCTCGCCATTATAGTTCACGGTTCATAAAGCAATTTGGTTGAATCACCGACCCGATGCTTTCCACGCCCGCGCCGTAGGAATCACAGTTAATACGATACACAGTTTAAATTTAGCTGACGTTTGCAGTTAGGCGCTTTAACGCCGCCCGGGTTCATTCGCTGCTCGAAGAGATTGAAGGTGGAGTTGAAGGAAAAGTAAAAGGTGAGAACCGAGATATTTGCATGCAATGGTAAAAAACTCGATTAGGACACCGCAGCGTAATTACTGAATGAAGAAGAAAGAAAGACTGATCTTGCAACAAAAAGACCAATATTACCACCTCCCACGTGGCAGTAAGCACCTTGGCTTGCCAGCTGCGAAGAGGTCATTCCAAGCATGGAGCCGCCAAAAGTTACCAAGAGCAACAACTTGCACAAGAAGAGGAGATGGCGTGTCATCAAAACATTGACTATCCGAAAACGGAAGAAGTCAACACAGATCAAGGAGCTGTTGACCGGAAGTGATGATGAGGTGTCAGACACCCAGGAAGGACGTCCTACCCTCCAAGTGGCATTTATGATACTTGAGTTTGACTTGATGCTTCTTTCCAAGTCAACTCAAGATGACATTAAATGTAGTTGGAGTTAACTTGATGCTTCTTTCCAAGTTTAACTCCACTTTCCTTAAATCATGCATTGTCAGATCCCACTGATTAAGGATGTCTAATTGGCTTCCATGATTTGTGGATCTTAGATCTCCACTAAATGTAGATGTCTATTTTGGAGGGATACTTTCATTCAAGTTCACCTTTAGTTTGCTTTCAGTCAACTGAAGTAGTTTCCAGTTGACTCTTTGTTAACTTTCAGTTAACTGAAGTAGTCTTCCAATTAACTGCTTGTTCCCCCTTTTTAGGAATAAATCTTGCTAATTGATTGGTAAGAACTCATTGTTAACTCAAGGAGATTTTGGGGTTGCCCACTCCTTTGAGTTCTATAAATAAGAGCCTTGGGCTCATTGTTTGTTTAACTTTTACTTGCTATGCAAAATTGCTGCGCCATTGTTGCCAACAACTTTGAAAGCGGATATTTGTTCACTCTTGGATGAGAGTTCGTTGGACGATTGTAATTGTGCATGATTTCGTGCCTTTGCTTTCCCAACCTTTGTAATTCGTTGATAAAGCTTTGAAGGAGAATATCAGAAGGCGCTTGCATTTTGGTCAATCTTTTTGAGTTGTGTCTACGTCTTGTGTCTAATAGCTTGTTGTTTCACTTCCCTCCTCGGATAGGAGTCCCTCCTCCTTGGACATTTGTTATTAACAGTTATCGTTCGTTGTTGTTTAATGTGTTGACTTCCAAGCTATACTTCGGATAGGAGTCCCTCCTCCTTAGCAAGCTCGCTGGCCAAGGCATCGTAATTTGTTGTTTCTCGTAAACTATTTCCTAGCCCATACCTCGGATAGGAGTCCCTCCTCCTTGGCAGGTCTCAGATCTAGTTTACCGTATAGAGCGTTTGCTTGTACCAACCTTATCCCGGTATATACCCGAGAGTTCAGAGCCTCGGTCATATTCTCAGGAGACGGCGAATTTAGGTGATCCAACCAACCCATTCCCGCTCCTTTACCCTCATGCTCTGTTTACCTTGAAGGTATTGGATAGATAAAAGCTAGATTAGTCGTAGTTGAGATCTGCATGAAACCAGAGAAAAAGCTTAGCTACGGTGCATTGTGTTTGTGCACCCTTGTGTCCTACCGCTGAAGCATAAAAAGATAGGAACTTTAGTTTACATTTCCCTTCCTTACGCATTGCTCCCAGCAGAGAGGGACTTCTCCTCTTTAAATAACGAAGAAGTGTTGCAAAACACTTGAAACAGCTAAACGTTTACAATCAGCACTCCAGAGGTGCTAATTTAAACGCCAACAATGCTATTTTTAGTAAGTTCTATTTGTGGTAGTGGGTTCTAGCAACAGTGCAACACTGGGTTACTATTTCTGGGAATGGTGGCAATTGTAGTGGTTGGCATCTTTCTATTTTTAGTAGTGGCTAGTTCTCAATACTTACTATTTATAGTAAGTCATAGGGCATCACAGTGTACTTCAGTTTTGTGCCAATTTGATATTTAGGGGAGTACTTACCATTTTTAGCCGTGTTATTTATAGTAAGTCTATTTTGGATAATTGGCCCAAGCCTATCTTGTTCCAATAGGTTCATTTCCTAATGTGGCGTTGGAGAGTCTAACGTTGGATTATTTAATATTTTCTTTTTATCAATCACTTAAGTTATTTTTATAAAATAACTTTATAACTCAAGTGAAGGGGTTGGTGGTCATCGTAAAAAGAACCTTGGAGCTTAATGTTATAACTTAATGTTGTTTTAGAAGGCAAGAAAAGCGAAATAGTTTTCTTATGAGCATTTGGAAGTCCAAGGGAGGTATAGGGTGTTAAAATTAATTAAATTTTAAAAGGCTCATAAGGGGGACATTGGAATTGGAGGGAAAAGTATTTCAAATCTAAAGTTGCCCTAATTTCCCTCTCGCCTTCTATAAAGTTTCATTTTGGCTCTCATTTGCTCATCTTCTGTTTGACAACTTAAGAGGATGGTGTTGGAATGCTTCCATAGTACTTTGGTTGCATGTTGAGGATGGAAACCCTCACCGTATTGAGTTGATTTCAGTGGTGAAAGATCCACGCTAGCTAGATTGGAGTGGTTCCATCTAGGGATCACATTGTGCTTCAACAACAAAGTTCTGATTTTCAGAGTTTGGGTGCTGATAAGATGAAATTGTTTTTGGTATTTTGATGTGGGTTTGGAGTTTTGGTGAGTGAGATTGCTTGGCTTCGATTTGGTAGTTTTTGGAAGTGTTTTGTGGGTATTTCAAAGGTCTGATTTGCATTTCTAGAATTGTAGAAATCACCATTTTTAACAGGTCTGAAAG
>VDFB02160183.1:0-20778 GCA_007258455.2 Sequoia sempervirens | reverse complement strand
GGGCTGCAGTCGACTTCAGGAACTTGAGAAGCTGCAATAACATTTCTTATTCGCAAACCTCAGCTTCTTCTCTTCAACAGATTTTGAACTTCAATACTTAGAAAATATTTCTAAGTAAACTTTAACTTCAGAAACTTAGCAACTTCAATCAGCAATTGTAAATTCGTACTTCTTCAACTCAGCAAGTTTGCACTTCACTAACTTCAGTAACTTCGCTCTTTGAATTCACACCTCTTCAATTCCAAATCAGCAAGTTCGCACCTCAATATACTCTTCTTACTTCAAGGCGTCCTCAGCTTCAGCAATATGATCTTCTTCAAGCCTCAGCAATATCTCTCTTTAAGTCGAAATTTCTTCAATCAACCTTCAGCAGATTCGAACTAGTGTCACAGGAACTTCCAACGCCTTTCACCCAGCAACCTTCAGCAAGTAAAATTTTGAGCTTCTTCAACAATTGCAGCAAAAAAAATCGAACTTCTTCAGCACTTTAGTCTTCAGCAACTCACTGCAATGTCTAACTCAGAGCAAATCGAACTCTTTCAGCTGTGAAAAAGAAGTGAAAAACTTCTCAATTTTATAGCCAAAAATTGAATTCTAGAAGGAGCCAATTATAGCCAGTACATTAAATTTCCACTACTCCACTTCAAGAATTCGAATTTTCCCTCTCTAGTATTTTTGACACTTGTCCGAGAATCTCAACCTTCTAGTAGTTCAACTTTGACTGGCATCTTTTGAATTCACTTTCGAAATTTTTTTTTAATTTAAACTCATCAATTTAACAATTTCTATTCACCAACCGAAGCTCTGCCTTGCAAATTTAAATTTTAATCATCTCTGATGCTCTGGAAAATTCATCCATGAAGAATTCGATCGAAATCATCTAGGCAACTCACTTCAAATTCGTTGTCCGGAGAAAATTATCTTGAAAACACATTTTATTCACTTTGCCTTAGAAAATTTTAAAATTTTCCCTTAGGAAAACTCACAATTCGAGCACCGATTAAATTCCTCATGCTGAAGGTCTTGGCGAAGCACAGAAGACATGGAAATTCATCTATCATCACAAATGTTCAGTACCCAGAAGAAAATTTTATCCGAAACGCGATGAATCCATGGGTACACAACGAACGGGTTCATTTAATTTTTTAAATTTTGAACCTTAGAAAAATATTATTCCACCAATTTAAATCCGTTCTTCATCTCTGTGAACATTCCGTTGCTCAGACTTGAGAAATTTTAAATTCATCCTGCATTGTCATCGCCTTCTTCTCTGAAAACTTTGCTCGTGCCTCAAGAAAATTCACCACCTTGAGTTCTAGGTGTATTTTCTAAGGAAGAAAATACTTTGCCTTAGAAAAATTTTAAATCACTTTGAAAATTTTGCCTCAGAAAAAATTTCGCCTCGGAAGTTTTTATATTCAACTTTGATCACTTTGCCTGTGAGAAAAATTTATTTCACTTAGGACTTCCTGCAAGCACATCATATTTACTTCCATCATCTTCAACGCCTAGGAACTTTGTTTTATTCATCACCTTGCATTTTATTTCACACTTGAAAAATATTTTCACTTGAAGCTCCAACGCCTTAGGAAAAAATTTCATCACATCATTTCACATTTTAGTTCACCACCCTAGGCGCATAGCATACTTGAAGCAAATTAAAACCACGCCTAGCTTTTTGTTTCACCCTTTGGCAATATTTTCTAACACCTTATAACACTTACCACCTTGGGCGTATATAGCACTTGAAGAAGAATATTGCCATGCCTAGCACTTACCTTGCTTTGACCACGCCTTGGAGTATTTTACTCACCTTTTACCTCATTCACCACCTTACCTTCACTTTTACCACCTTCAACTTGGGCGCATTTTGGCTAGCATGGAGGATGACTCTTCAACTTCCCGTTTTTTGTCTTCACTTGACCTCATTTGGGCGCATTTCCACATAGGTGAAGGATGAAAATTGTTGACTTGTTGACTTGCTTTCATTTTGGGCGCATTTTGATGGGTGAGGACGACAAATTCCTTTGACTCCTTTGACCTTTTGTTGCATGGGCACATTTTTCATGTAGAGGAGGATGAAACTTATAACCACGTCCTTTTGTGACCTTTCAACTTCTCCTTTTTTGTCCTTACATGCCCTCTTTTGGGCGCATTTTGCATAGGGAGAGGGATGAAAAACTTTGACTCATTTGACTTCTCTTTTTGGGCGCATTTGAGCATATGTGAAGGATGGGCGCATTTGGAGGGTGGTGGAGGACGAGTTCTACACTTAGCCAATTTTCTAACTTTCATCAGCTTCCCTTGGGCGCATTTTGGCATAGCTACAGGATGAAAATTGTTGACTTTCTTTGACTCTCCAAGCATGGGCGCATTTTGGCCTAGGAGGTGGACGAAGTCTCATACTTAGAATTTTTTATGCTTTCACCTTGAGTTGGGCGCATTTTGCCATTGCTGCAGGACGAGCTTTCATACTTAGAATTTTTTATGCTTTCACCTTGAGTTGGGCGCATTTTGCCATGGCTGCAGGACGAGCTTTCATACTTAGAAATTTTTTTCTCGTTTTTGCCAGTTTATCCATGCCCTGCTATCTATAGTAAGTCTCCTGATTTTGCATCTCTGAAGCTCAGAACGATTTGAAATTTTAAACACTGCATCCTCTCGACCTTGTTACCCTGTTGACACTGCTACTTTTAGTCGGCCTGCTATTTTTAGCCCATTTCTGAAGGTGATTTTCTATAAATAGTAACTGCTCGCTTCTGATAGCTCCCCTGCTCCGATTGACTTGAAATTTGAATGACGTGCTCCTCACCACGTGACCTGCCTGCCGACATCGGCGCATGCAACTAATTTGCTATTTTTAGCTCAAGCTTCAAACCTACTTACTATAAATAGTAAGTGCTCCGTTTGACTTCAAATTTTACCAGCAGAAACCTTGAAGGATGTTGATCGCGGTGGTTTACACCGGTTTTCAAAAATTCTGACTTTTTGCCCCTCTTTTCAGGTCCCGAAGCTGGAAACCCTAATTTGCTATGCATGCATATCAAATGATCTCTGTTTGTTCTCGTTTCTGTTGCATTGCGATTAGCTCGTGATTCTAAAGTGCTAGGAAGCTACCGGGCCGGACGCACTCGCTAAAAATAGTAAGTTCCATCGAAAGATTATTCCCATTCGTGATGTCAAGCACCATCGCTAAGCTCTTGAAAACCCACAAGGAAATCATCCACATGTAAAGAAAAACTCGACATGCAAACCTAAAAATAGCCTCGGTCGAACTCAAAGTTGTCGATAGTTTTGCATATACCGCTAAGGCGAAGGGCCTCAAAACCCGCGTATGAATATTGCCGCATTACGTAGAGAAAAACTCAGCATCTAAGCCCTCAAAAATTGCTCGAAGCCGGATCGCTAAAAATAGAAAGTTGTCTCTGCTTTAGGTCAAATTTGCACACGCAGCGTACCGACATGTTCTCAATGTGGTATGACCGCCGGAATCTCTTTAAATGCCGACGGATTGCTCGACTCGCACACTTTACCAAAAAAAATAAAGCAAGTACTCTAATTTGATGAAAATCGCTGAGAGCCTGCTGGAAGCATACTGACAACAATGTTAAGCTCTGTTTTCAATTTACTCACTTCGTTCGACCTCGGACTGACCAGGAAAGATGAAACCCTAATTTTCAGACTTGGCCAACATTTCACGTTTTAAGCTCAATGACGGGCACAATCCTCGAAAGGCAGACATCAGAAAAGAGACAGAGAGAGAGAGAGAGAGAGAAAAACCCAAGCCAAAAGACCAGAATGGAGCAAAAATTAGGGGGTCCCCATTTTGAATGGGGCGATGTGTGAAAACGGTCACAACACATAGGCGCAACCATTGGGGCATACAAAACAATTTGATTCTGGTAGATTTTTCCTTGGAACAACTTGATTTGGATATGAACCATCTGGTTTTGCATTTTTGATGAGAATTGGTTAACTGCTAGTGAATTTGAGGTAGTTGGGTGTGGAGTCGAGCATCTATCAAGTGGCAACTCAGTACTTCATTCGTATTGATTAGGTTCCTCTTCCTATTTGCATTACATAAGCTTGTGTAGGGTCTGCTTTTGCAATCTTTACAATCGTTGTCTTTACAACATCATTATAATTCGACATTTCAATTGGCATTACATTAGGAACTATAATTGTTGTATTGCTGGCATGGTCATTGTAATCTTATCATATTCAAGGCAATCTGCAATTAGTGTATTGGCAAAGTATTGTAATAGTGAGGTTACAATTCATGTATACTGGAGATAAGGCTTTGCATGACAAATGTTTGTCAAAATGTCACTTGACTGTATAAGCTTATTTTGAAGGAAATAATTGGGGTAATTACATTTCAGTCATCTAAGAGTCCTTGCATTACATATTCAATTGTATTTTCAATCCTTCGCATACTTTAGTTAAAGCTTGTTTATGCATTGTATGTGGAAAAGAAAACAAGAGAAACCATTTACCGGCTAAAAGAAGGTTGCACAACAACTGTTTGATGAAATGCCAAACCACACAAATTGAAAATTTTAGATCAGAATTTGCAAGGGTCATTACGTGAAATCGGAAAAAAGTGTGCAAACTTCGTGAGTCTATCAACCACAACATAAATGCAATCCTTGCTCTGGGTTTTGGGTAAGCCCGTGATGAAATCCATGGATATGCATTCCCATTTCCGATTGGGAATAGATAGGGGTTGTAATAAACCTGCAGGGAAGGAGTGCTTTTGCTTGTTCTGCTGGCACGTAGGACACTCTCTCACATACCTGAGTACCTTTGATTTGATCCCTTTCCAAGTAAACTGCTTCCTAATCTTCTTGTAGGTTTTAAAATAACTTGGATGACCTACCATAGGGGCATCATGAAAGGCTCTCATTATCCTCTTCTTCATAGAGGATCCCGACACGAGAAAAACCCTTCCTTTGTAAATGATGAGGCCATTCACAAGGGTGTACCTATCATCTGCAACTGTACCATCAATGAGATTGGAAGCCCACTTATCCTTAGCATACTCAACAACAATCAAATCTCTCCAATTATCAATAACCCTCACCTAGAGAGCACAAGTAAGGCCTTCTAGAAAGGGCATCGGGAACTACATTCTTCTTACCCTTGACATAGGCTATGTCAAAATCATATGCCTGCAACTTGCTGACCCACTTTTGTTGCCGATTGTTGAGGTCATGTTGACCAAGGCATGCATGATGGCTAACATTTCCTTATCATAAATGTTGTAACCCCTCTCAGGACCCTGAAGTTTCTTTCTCTCAAAAGCGATTGGGTGCTTATCTTGCATCAAGACAACACCAATGCCTTCTCCTGAGGCATCACATTGTAGCTCAAAAGGCCATGTGAAATCCAGAATAACAAGTACCAAACAAGAGCTCATCAACTGTTTGAACTTCTCAAAATACTGTTGTGCTCCTGGAGTCCAAACAAATGCCCCCTTTGTCAAGTCTGTAAGTGGGGATGCTTGTTGTGAAAATCCCTTGACGAAGCAACAGTAGAAACGAGATAACCCAAAGAATTCCTTAAGCTGTGTGAGATTCATGGGAGGAGGCCAGTCAACTATAGCCTTCACCTTCTCGGGATCCATCTTGACTCCCTTGGCACTGATGATATGCCCCAAGTACAACAACTCTCTCATGCCGAAGTTGCATTTTGATTCCTTGGTGTATAGAGATTCACTCTCCAATGTGCCCAACACTAAATCCAGATGTGCTAAATGATCATCTCAAGTCTTGTTGAAGACTAGTATATCATTGAAGAAGACAAGGACTGTCTTCCTAAGCTGATCCCTGAAGACCTTGTTCATACAGGACTGAAAGGTCGCTGGAGCATTGGTTAGGCCGAAAGGCATAACCATAAACTCATAGTGACTGTAATGGAAATGAAACGTTGTCTTCTCCACATCCTCCTCTCTAACCCGAATTTGGTGATAGTTGAACTGAAGATCTATCTTGGAAAAGAAACAAGCTCCAAGCAACTCATCAATCTGCAGAATTGGGTACCTATTATTTATAGTCTTCTCATTCAATGCTTTGTAGTTGATACACATCTGCAAAGTGCCATCTTTTTTCTTCACCAGGACAATGGAAGACACAAAGGGATTTAGTCTGATGTGGCCCATCTCCAGGAGTTCCTTTATCGTCTTCTCGATCTCATCCTTCATACTCTTGGGGTGCCTGTGGGGAGTAATAATGACCAGCTTAGCATTGTCCTCAAGCTCTATAATGTGCTCAAACCCTCTGTCGGGTGGTCTCCCATGAGGTAAACTCTCAAACACCTTATTGTGTTTGTCTCTCACTGCTTTTATGTCGGGTGGATACTCATGCTTTTGCTGCTCAACCTATGATGGCAAGGTATAACACTCTGCAACCCACTCAACTTGATCATGCCTGATCAATCTCTCCATTCTCCTAAGTGAGATAACTCTAAGAGTCCCATCTGACACACCCCTCAATACATGTTTCCTTCCATGGACCTCAAATTTCATCTCCATAGCTCGCAAGTTGAGGGTAAACTCACCAATAGCATGAAGCGACTTCATGCCAAGTATAACATCCAACTCTCCCATGCTAACCACATAAAATTCTTCTTGGAACTCATACTCGTTCGGCTGCAATGTGAGATTTTGAATCATTCGGTTACATTTGAGTGTAAACCCATCAGCTACTCTCACATTGAATCCCTTGAACTCCTCAGCCTTGAGTCCACGCCTAGCAACCAAGCCCTCATCTATGAAATTGTGAGTAGCTCGTGTATCAAGCAATGTAACCACATGCTGCCCACTCAAGACTCCTCTAATCCTAAAGAATCCTTCTCTCTGAATGCTCAAGAGTTAGAGCTATAGGTGGCACTTCTTCCCTTTCTTTTTCTGACTCTTCTGATGCATTATCTTCATCATTTTCTTCCTAATCAGCTTGCTGGTCTGAATTTTCAGAATCTGATTTATCAGCATAAAAATACTCCATCTTATTTGCTTTACCCTAAGAAGAGCGCTTATGACCCTATTCCCAAGGCTCTTTGCATTTGAAGCATAGTTTTTGTCTTCTCAAGTCTTTGATGGTCTCATCATTGAGTCTTTGAGGTGGCTTTCTCTACTGATCAGAAAATTTATTTGGTGCCTTATCTTTAGAGAAGGGAAACGGTTTTGACGGAAACTTGCTTTTTGGGGCAGCAAGCTCCATATCTCGTGCCTTCTTCATAGCGTCCTGCAATGAAGGTGGATCAAAAGCCTTGATCCAACCACCTAAGGGTTCTAAGAGACCCTCACTAAAAAGCACCACTAATATCCTCTCTGATATACCAGTAACCATAGTTGAAAAACTCGCCAAGCCCAAAAAACACGACTCGGCAAAAACTCAGCAAAAGCTCGACAAAAACTCAGCAACTTAAAAAATTGCTTAAATGTCATTAAAAGCCCTAATGAAAGCCCTGATGATTTACCACATAATTTCATCCCATTCGACCCGTATAACATGTCTGACTATTGTTATATGAATCATTTTCTTATGATAGTAATACTGATTTTTGAGAAAAATATGTATTTTCCAGTAGTTGTTTATTGCTTTTTTATTTAATAGCAATTGTCTTCTAATATATATATGTGATCATCTGGTATGTGTCTTCTTTTTTTCTTCTAATCTTGTTATGAATCTAATAGGATAAATTTGAATGCTGTCACACAGCTAGGTTCTGGTATATCTTACCTTGTTGAACGCTTGAGATTAAAGCAAATAATGCAACCACCTATTGTAGCTTCTGTAAGTATTTTTTCTTCGGTGTGTTCCCTATCGAAAATTATGAACAGTTATTTTTACCTTAATTCTTGTTTGTAACAAGAGATGTAATTTTGATATTTGCTCTTTTACATTATTACTATTCTGACTGTTTGAAAAAGTCTAAAGTACATCCTTTGCATTTTTATTCCTTTCTCAAGGTTCTAGGCTGAATACAGTCTAGACTTAACACACATTGGCATACCTTTCATAGACAAAATCTGTATGATTTTCCTTTTAAAGTGTAGCTGCTTACATTAATAAAGTAAAATGCAGAATAAAATTAGCCTGTCACTGGACAGAAAGACAAAATATGGTTTATTTTGTCGTTAAAGATAAGTTTATGAAGTTTGAATGAAATTAATGTAAGAAAACGATTACATGTATGTCTACATTTTACTAGGGAAAATAAATTGGTCTCTGATAAAGGATTCCATTTTTTTATATTTGCAATAGACAAACAGTGGTTTAAATATGTTCTTGTTCTAAATATTGCAGATTTTTGCAATGGTAATTGGTGGCATACCTATTTTGAAGAGCTTTATTTTGACAGATGATGCACCTCTATTTTTTGTCACTGATAGCTGCATTATCCTTGGGTATGTTTTATACTACTTTTCCAATGTTTCCTGGAGCAAAAGATATCATTCTATTACTTTTTCACCAAGGCATGCATTTATGGTATTCCAAACTTGATTAAGCTTGGACAAATATGCTCTGTATTGTGTGGAATGTTTAAAGACTACCATAAAAGAGATATAAATTATTTTATTATTTTTGTTTCATGTGAGTCGTGAAAGGAAAATGTTGGTTTCAACAAGGTCAATTCCTTTAAAAAGAGGCATCATATTAACAACAATAATTTAATAATTTATGGAGTAAGGTGTGGAAAACAATATAAATATTAAGGACTTCCAGTCTCAATTTAATAGTGACTGCCCACAGATGCTTTATTACTTTCCATATGATTCTACATTCCACTGTTTGAAATTGTGTGTTTCAAAAGATGTCTCCTCACTATGACGCTTGCTACATTAACATGCTTCTCCACTTGTAAAAGAATGTTATACTTCATTACTTCATTGTTTGCACTTTGCATGTTATAGTCCAAGAGTTTTTGTATACAAGAAAAAAGTGGCAAATAGACAAGTAATGAAAAAGCTTTACAAGCTCCTTAGTGATCACCAATAAAATATTATGTATGAAGAAAATAAGTTCCATAAATTCTAAAAGATACCCCCACAATGTACAATAAAGCCCTGTGATGATTCTCGAAAGTTCAGCATTCTCAACTTGAGAACTTGTATAATAATTTTTAAACCATTGGCATTCATGAGTAGTTAATGTATTATTTGGTTCTTTGGGTGGAATAAGAGAAGGGATGGTCATGTATGAACATTCTTTTGTATTGTATTTGTATATTTGTAATGAAATTGTTGTGTTTTGATGACTGTTTACAAAGTGAACTAGAGGGGACCGTACACATGGTGGATACATGTCTCCCACAAAGATGATAATACAGCACGGAATAGTTGATTACTGATTAGAGTAACTCAATAATTCTTTATGTACTCATATATTTGATACCTTGCTGCAAGGGTATATAGAGGATAGAGTAAATCACCTTTTTGTTATGCACGATATGTTTAGTATTTACTAAAGTTTCAATTATCTGTGGCATCTTTACTGTAATTTTCAGCCTGCCTATGACAGGTTTCCTCCTCTAAACATTCTTCATCCTTGAAATGTGGCTGTAATAGTTGAGATCTTGAGCAAGTAACATAGTGTGATATCACATAAATATGATATGTTCTAATGTTTCTCTAGAGAATCTACTTGTTGAGCCCAAGAAATTTTTCAAATGAATTATTGATTCTTGTTGGCATGTATAGGCAACATTTGTCATAATTATTATAATATATATTTAGTATATATATATATATATAACTAATATAAAACATAAATATATTAAATAAGAAAACATATAATATATTAATATAAAACATAAAATAAAATTATATATATATATATATATTGAAGGCAGCAATTATTAAGAAGGAAATAAAGTCTAAGTATCCAATATAGCCAGTGATTCATATTATTAGAAAAGGCAGCGATGATTAAAGATTAGGGAATGCAAAAAAAAAGGCATCAATTATGTCTTAGCAAAAGGGACACCCCTCTTCATAAAGACATCTAATCGCCCCTCTTCGGGATTTTACAAGATACAAAAGGAACATAGAACAGGGGTCTAAATAGGGAATATCAAGGGAAATAAAGTCTGCATTTCGGATAAGCATCAGCAATGGATATATTCAGGGGAAAGGATCAGAAAATAAATAAATATCTGCACTTAGGGAGACAACATGCACTTAGATATAATCATGGAGGATATCATATATATATACTTCAAGAATTAGGATAAAGTTTGATATAAGAATGAAGAAACAGAAGGGAATGTTGAAATGAACAAGACAACTGGGAGGGGGGGGAGGTGAATCAGTTGTAGCAAATTAAACCTTTAAAACCCTCAATAGTAAACAGATCCACATGCATTCATTAAACCTTTATTCTATTAGTATGATTAAGCATGAAATGCAAATAATAGAAACTGAAATCACAACACCATACACAAGAGAACACCAGATTTACGTGGAAAACCCAATGAAGGAAAAACCACGGTGAGGATTAGCTCACAATATAAGTAATAGCAAAACCAGTACAAAAGGCTCACTGCCAGAATAGGACACACTATCCAAAAAGGCTAATAGCTAAGGCTCACTGCCACAAAAAGAAATACAAGAAGATAGAAGAAGAATGTTACACAGAGAACACTTCTCAATGCAACAAGGAATCCACCACAATTGCTCGCACACTTTCGCAGTCTTGCATGAATGATTTTGGATGCCTTCAGCTCACTGCCTTCAAGAACCCTAACATTGAATTTTGCACTGCTCTACTCAAATTCGCATCACACTCATCACTCGCATCAATCTCACATCTATATTGCTTCTTACTTCTTTCATGCCTCAACTCACAACAACACCATACATATTTATATCAACCTCAACCTCAAAAATCTTCTCCAATGTCGACAACTAGCCGTTATACATACAAATTCAAAATGGTTGGCACCTAAACATTTCCGCAGTGGATAGGAATGGAGGTGACCTACATAAATCCTTAATTAGGACCCAAATAGATCCAAACACACTTCAACACACTTCTACAAGCCTTGCATGTAGTATTAAACACAAGGTCAACCAACACCTAGGTTAAACACTATAAACATTAAGTACACGCTTCCTCAAATCAACCCAAAAATTTCGGACAACATAATTCACTTGAACACGATCTAGAATAATCCATGAACTACTTAAGATTCATCAAGAACTTCATCCAAGTTCACATCATACAAACACTTCAACTCAGAACAACTAGTAACCCTTACTTGCATGCTGATAAATGAAACTCACTCTGTACTGCACAAAATCGAGTAAATACTTGAATACAGAAGGATACAAGCATTATAAACAACTTCCCAAGTATGCACAACCTAAAGCCAAACAACGAAGAAACGCAGAGCAAATACATTTCTCCCAGGTCACAGAAAACATCACTAAACAACTAGTTCACACAATGGTGAAAATATCTCGCTCTATACAACGATCCAGAAACCCAAATTTTGAATATAGCAACCTCTGACAACCTTGAATAACCTGTAAGATCCGCACAAGCATAGCATCAACATAAAAGAGACGTGGAGCACAATATCGGAGCACACTGTGAACACTTGCACAACACAGTTTACTCTATTTATCAAAATTTCTCAAAATCACTTGGAAACCAAGTACCAGAGATATCATCTCAACTCATTACTTCATTCCAACTCATCTTCATACTTTGCAACAAAAGATAGCTCCATGTACTCACAAAACTTCCTCAAGGTCTCAATTATACATGTAGAACCTGTTTTCCTCTTTTTCACAACTTTCTCAATATCCTCGACATCTCCATCACATGGTTGACATCAATAACACTAGTCAGTAGACATCTTGTTGACATCAATGACAACACCTTCATACTTGCAACAATCTCCCCCTTTGTCATTGATGGCAACACAAGATGTGAAAATCCACCAAAAACAACACAACAACTCTGAACACACTTTCTCTTCCTTTTTTTTCAAATTAGATAGCCTACACAACATTCCTGCACTCTCTCCCCCTTACAGGAGTATCTCTCCCTTTAACAATAATGATTAGACAACATACACAACTTTCTCTACTTTTTCACATGATTCTCTCTCCCCCTTTGACATCAATGGCAAAGAATAAAATGTTTTACATTGTTCTCCTCCTTTGACACTGAACCAAAATACCTGCTCTGAATACTCCCCCTTAGGAGTACACCCAATCAAATCAGCAATTCAATGACAACACATGACACTACATACTCCCCCTGAGAGGTAGCCACCAACATCAATCTGGGAAAGATATAGATCCATAGATCCACTAGACTGATGCATCTCTATAAACATCTAATTTAAGAAAGGAGGGGTAATAATATGCCAACAATCTGATCCTTTGTAGGAACATGCTCAAGCTTCACTTCATTCTCCATAACCTTCTCTCTCAAAAAGTGATACCTAATAGATATATGATTTTTCCTTGCATGCATCACTGGATTCTTTGAAATGTTAATTGCACTTGTATTAGCATAGAAGATAGATAAAGGCTTGTCATATACAACTTTGATATCCTTCAATGTTTGTCTCATCCACATTACCTGTGTACAGCATGATGCTGCTACAATAGACTTAGCCTCTACAGTAGATAAAGAAACTGAATCATGTTTCTTACTCAACCATGACACCAATCTACATCCAAGAAAGAATGTACCACCACTTGTACTTTTCCTGTCATCAACACAATCAGCCTAATCTGCATCTATGTAAGCACTTAATGTGAAATTAGTATCCTTAGGATAACACAAGCCATAATTCGGAGTGCCTCTTAAGTATCTGAATATCTTCTTCATTGCTGCAACATGTGTTTCTTTAGGATCTTCTTGAAATCTAGCTACAAGACAAACTGCATGCATGATATCAGGTCTAGTAGCAGTCAAATACAATAGTCCACCAATCATAGATCTATACTTGCTCTGATCAGCCTTAAGCGAGTCATCATCTTTGCTTAGTTTACAACCAGTCACCATAGGAGTACATACTAGTTTGATCACCCATTCCAAACTTCTTCAACATCTCTTTGACATACTTAGATTGTGAAATGAATATCCTATTATCTATTTGATTGATTTGTAGCCCAAGAAAGAAATTCATCTCCCCAAACATTGACATCTCAAATTCTTTTTGCATTTCCTCTGCAAACTTCTTACACATGGCCTCATTTCCACCAAAGATAATATCATCCACATATACTACTACTATCAAGATTTTTTCGTCCTCAATTTTATAGTAAAAATTACCATCTACGGTGCTTTTACTGAATCCTTGTTGTAACAAATATCTGTCCAATCTTGCATATCAAGCTCTGAGAGCTTGCTTCAATCCATATAGTGCCTTCTTCAACTTACATACCATATCTGATTGGTCTGACAATTGAAATCCTTCCGGTTGTCCCATGTAAACCTCTTCTTCCAATTCACCATTCAAAAAATCAGACTTCACATCCATCTGATAAACCTTAAAATCTTTGTATTGCAAATGCCAAAAATATTCTGATAGCTTCCATCCTAGCCTTTGGAGCAAAATTCTCCTCAAAATCTATACCTTCCACTTGTGAGTAACCCTTACACACAATTCTTGCCTTGTTTCTTACTACTTCTCTATTCTCATTCAGTTTGTTCTCAAATACCCATTTAGTTCCAATTATGTTTTTGTTTGCCAGTCTAGGGACCAACTCCCAAGTTTGATTCTTCTCTATCTGCATAAGTTATTTTTCCATTTCCTTCATCCAATGTTCATCTTTACATGCTTCACTTATTGTTTTAGGTTCAACTTTAGAAAGTAAACACAAATTTACCTCAACTTCAGCAACTTTGCTTCTTGTTAATACACCTTTCCTTTTGTCTCCAATGATTTGATCTTCGGAATGATTCTTTTGCACATACTTAGGGGTTTTAGGGTCTTCTCTGAAGCTTCTTCCTCTCTATTCTGCACTTCTTGACCATCAACTTTTTCTTCTTCTTCTTTGCAATCAAGTTCGTTTGACACATATCCATCTACTGCAATTGAATTTTGCAAGTTTTCATCAACTTTAACATTGTACTTTCAATTATCTTTCTTAGCCTTTTGTTGTAACATCTGTAAGCTTTGCTTCTAATAGAATATCCAAGGAAGATACCTTCATTAGACCTTGCATCAAACTTTCCTAAGTTTTCTTCTTCTCTTTTGATATAACATTTGCTTTCAAATACTCTAAAGTACTTTATAGTAGTAATCCTTCCATACCATAGCTCATAAGGAGTCTTTGTGTTGTTAGCTTTAGCTTGAACTCTGTTAAGTATATAAACAGCAATATAAATAGCTTCTCTCCTGTAGACTTCCGGTAGATTTTCCTCTTTCATCATAGTCCTTGCGGCTTCTTGAATAGTTTTGTTTTTCCTTTCAACAACTCCATTCTGTTGAGGAGTTCTAGGGGCAGACAAATGCCTCTTTATTCCATGATCTTTATAAAACATGTTAAACACATTGGAGGTGAACTCACCACCTTTGTCAGACCTCAAACATTTTATTTTCAAATCCATTTCATTCTCAACCATAGCTTTAAATGCATCAAATTTTTTTCTAAGAAAAGTAACCCATGTCATTCTAGAGTAATCATCAATCAAAAGCATAAAGTATCTATCACCTTGTAGACTTCTCACCCTTGTAGGACCACAAAGATCTGTATGCACTAATTTCAATAGTCTGGTAGCAAATTGTCCCTTTCCCTTAAAGCTACTCCTTGTTTGTTTTCCAAATTGACAACTCTCACAAACAGCATTGATAGGCTTTATGATTAACTTGGTAGGTCTCTTACTGCATGAACTAAACTAATTCTTGCCAAATTATCAAAATTCATGTGACACATCCTCCGGTGCCATAACCAACTATCATTAATCTAAGACATAAAGCAATGACCATCAGCCTTAAGCTGATAGATGTTTCCATATGTTCTCTTACCAACAACAATCTTAGTTATGGATCTTACATGTTTCATCCTTAAACACAAGATTATATCCTTTGCTACACATTTGTCCAACACTCAAAAGATTATGTCTTAAACCCTTAACATTATAAACATTGTCGATGTTATGCTTTCCATCTAAACTAATTGAACCTATTCCACAAATATTAGCTCTTGAATCATCTCCAAATTTAACTAATCCTTCATCATACTTTTCAAGTTTAACATACTTTTGTCTCCAATCATGTGATTAGAGCAGCCATTGTCAACAACCCAATAATTCTTGTCCTCTTTGACATGAAAAGAAAATACCAAAGTACCTCCAACCTTATCCTTCATCTCCGGAACACTTTCTTTCACACAACTTTCATGGTTAGCAAAACCATTTTCTTCTTTTATAGCCAAAAACATTCATTATCATCACAATCTCCATAGTTAAATTCATCATCAGAAATTCTAGCATCTTCTCTCACATAGTAAGCTTTCTTAATCATTTTTCCTTTGTTTTCCTTATTCTTATTGTTATAGCTCTTTTAGGACATCTTGAAGCATAGTGACCTATCTCACAACAGCTAAAACATTTGAAGGGTAATTTACCTTTGTACTTATCAGTGCCCTTTTTTATCTTCCTCACAAAGTTAGCTTCTGGATCATCAGGATCTTCTTCATCTAAATCTTCAACCTTCTTTGATTTACCAGTCTTGAAAGCAGTCTTTACTTTTGTACCTTTCTTCAGTTTTCTCATTTCAAATGCAGTTAGTGTACCAATCAACTGATCTCTAGAATAATTGCCAAAATCAACAGTTTCCTCAATAGCAAATACCTTTTCACTGTAGCAATCAAGAAGCGATCTGATAACTTTCTTCATTACTTTAGATTCTTTAACTACTACACCAAGGCCTCTCATAGCACTTACCACCTCATCAACTCTCTGTATGTAGCCTTTAATTGTTTCTTCCTCAAACATTTGCATCATTTCAAATTGTGCCTTCAAGTTCTACAACTTTGCTTGTTTGACCTTCGGATCTCCTTCATAAATGCTTTCTAGTTTATCCCAGACCTCTTTAGCAGTCTTCAAACTCATAACTTTAACTAATTTAGTATTTGAAAGACTATTCACAATAATAAATTTTTCCTTAGCATTGATCTCACGTGCCTTGATTTCTGCACTTGTACTTGGACCATTCGGAGGTGGAGTATATGTAGTCTGATAAGCCTTCTCAATCTCATAGCCCTGAGCTACCAGATATCCTTCCATCTTTGTCTTCCAGAATGCATAATCTATGCCATCAAATCTAGGGCATTCCAAAGCAACCTTGTTTGCCATCCCGGATCTACCTCAAGCGGTTAAGCTCTTCTCCAAGGAACCTTGCTCTGACACCAATTGTTCAAATGAACAAGACAATTGAGAGGGGGGGGGAGGGGAGGGTGAATCAGTTGTAGAAAATTAAACCTTTAAAACCATCAACAATAAATAGATCCACATGCATTCATTAAACCTTTATTTTGTTAGTATGATTAAGCATGAAATGCATATAACAAAAACTGAAATCACAACACCATACATAAGAGAACACCAGATTTACATGGAAAACCCAATGAGGGAAAAACCACAGTGAGGATTAACTCACAATATAAGTAATAGCAAAACTGGTACAAAAGGCTCACTCCCAAAATATGACACACTGTCCAAAAAGCCTCACAGCCAGGGCTCATTGCCACAAAAAGAAATACAAGAAAATAGAAGAAGAATGTTACATAGAGAACACTTCTTAATGCAACAAGGAATCCACCACAATTGCTGGCACAATTTCCCAGTCTTGCATGAATGATGTTGAATGCCTTCAGGAACCCTAACATTGAATTTCACACTGCTCTACTCAAATTCGCATCACACTCATCACTTGCATCAATCTTGCATCTATCTTGCTTCTTACTTCTTTCATGCTTCAACTCACAACAACACCATACATATTTATATCAACCTCAACCTCAAAAACCTTCTCCAATGTCGGCAACTAACCGTTATACATACAAATTCAAAATAGGTTAGCACCTAAACATTCTTGCGGTGGATAGGAACGAAGGAAACCTACATAAATCCTTAATTAGGACCCAAATAGATCCAAACACACTTCAACATGCTTCTACAAGCCTTGCATGTAGTATTAAACACAAGGTTGGCCAACACCTAGGTTAAGCACTATAAACATTAAGTACATGCTTCCTCAAATCAACTTGAAACTTCCAAACAACATAATTCAGTTGAACACAATCTAGAATAATCCACAAACTACTTAAGATTCGTCAAGCACTTCATCCAAGTTCGCATCATACAAACACTTCAACTCAGAACAACTGGTAACCCTTACTTGCATACTAATAAATGAAACTCACTCTGCACTGCACCAAATCAAGTAAAAATTTGAATACAGAAGGATACAAGCATTATAAATAACTTCCCAAGTCCGCACAACTTGAAGCCAAACAGCGGAGAAATGCGGGGAAAATACATTTCTCGCAGGCCACAAAAAACATCACTGAACAACTGGTTCACACACTGGTGAAAATATCTCTCTGTACAATGATTCAAGAACCCAAATTCTGAATATAGCAACCTCTGACAACCTTGAATAACTTGTAAGATCTGCACAAGCATAGCATCAACATAGAAGAAATGCAGAGCACAATACTGGAGTACACTATGAACACTTGTACAACTCTATGTTGGTGTTTCAATTCGCACCTCTGGAGTGCGAATTGGAAACGAACAACTATGCATACATGAACTGCTCTTCAAATTAGGAGGGGAAGCTCCCTTTTTTTCCGATTTTGCGTAAAAAGTAAAGTAAACTAAATTCCTAATCTTTTTACTCAGCAACAGAGCACAAGGTTATAAAACACCATGCGTTGCAACTAAGGTTTTCTCTGGTTTCGCAGATCTCAACTACAACTAGGCTAAAACTAAAACGCTTCTATCTCCTCAAGTAAATTCAAAGCGAGAGGATTTAGAAGTAACAGGAGTGGATTTGGGTAACTTAGACAAACTGTTTCTCAAAATGCATCCGAAGGCTCATTGCTCTTTCAGATTTACGCTGAATTAAAGTTTATGCAAGTAAACATCAAACGATAAGTTGGATCTTAGGCTTCCCTCGAAGGATCATTGCTCTTTCAAGGTGTGGGCTAAAATGAAGGTTATTAGAAACGGCATAAAATGGTGTGCTAGATCTCAGGATTCCCTTGAAGGCGAGGTGCTCTTTTCGAGGTGTAGGCTGAAATGAAGATTACAAGAAACAAAACAAATATTGATAGATCTTGAAACTTTGGATCAAAGGCTCATTGCTCTTTTGATTTATTTTCTCAAAATCGATCAACAGTTACACTTTTTGGGACAGCAAATTGTATGAAAGTGATCAACCAAATAACACTTGACAAAGATTGAACACAAGTACATGAACAACAAGAAAGCAAGCAAACCGCTTAACCTTTCGCTATTACAAGTATGGTTCAAGAACATATACTAAGTAACAAAGTCGAAGGCCTTTGAGCTTAGCATTTTGTTACCGTGAAGTAAAGTTAGAAAATAATGAGCAAAGGTTGCTCTTATTTATAGATACTCAAAGGAGTAGGGAACCCTAAAATCTCCTTGAGTTAACATTAAGTTTTTGCCAATCAACAAGATTTATTCCTATGTCTAAGCAAATGTAACCTAATAGTTAACTAGAAAGACTACTTCAGTTAACTAATTCTAAAACTAAATAGGACTCCACTGTACAAAGATGTCTACAAAAATAGACATGCATGAAAGGTGGTACAGTGAGTTAACTTGGAAAGCGCATCAAGTTAACTATTGTGTTAAATGCTATCTCTGGAAAAAGGTGGGATGTCCTAACCAGTAGTTCACTGGTTGCCATCTTGAGCAATCATCTCCTCCAAGAAGTTGTTAACTGCCTCATTATCTAGAGATCGTCACATGCCTCAACTATCAATTTCCCGTTTGTCAGCAACTTGAGCAATCCTGGAAATATCTGCACACTTCAGCTGGAAGTTCATTGACTGGTAACTTTGGTGGCTCTGTAACTGGAGTGATGACCTCTGTTTCTTCTGCAACTTTACGCTTTTGACGCTTTTGTTGATTTTTCTCAATGGAAGAGTGTTGCATGATGAAACTACGTAGTTTGACTGTGAACACTCTAGCTGATAGAAAAATCATGAATTTGCTGCACACCCAAAGTTCCAATGGTATTCAACCCTCTAAACTGGCCTTGGAAGGCTATTAGATATACGAGGTATGATACCATATGACATTCGTGGACTTTGAATGTCGTACCTGTCAATTTGTCCAAATCAACTTCTAGGTGTGCTCAATGTAGATCAGTGTCAATCGTCTTCAAGAAATCATGAAGCAAGACCGATTTGGTCTTGAATTCAACTTGAGAGAATTGTGTTTTGAAAACCTAGAAGATCGATCAAGCACACGGTAAGACCAGTACCCTCAACCCGACACCGGTCAATAATAATCAAGTTTTATTTGTTTTCTGTATTTTGATTTTTTTGGTGTTTTTGCAATAAAAGGGCAAATTGCGATTTTGCAAAGAAATGACTGGAAAAATAATATACATTACTAGATGCAGAAAAACTACAGAACATAGATCAAATATCGATGCCAAATGGTTTATTAATCTTCCCAGATGATTACAACTGCAATATTTAAACATTCAGACAAAAAGGCAAGCTATTTATTGAAAACCTGGATGAGCTTGCAGGCGCCAGAAAGAGAGACTGAAATGGTATGGCTGAAAGAAATGATGCAATCTCCCACCTCGAAACTGATGAAATAGCTCCAGAAACCCTGGGCGTCCACTTTGCAGAAGACAGAAGGTAAAAAGGCAAAGCGATTTACTCTGGAGATGAAGTACGGCCCTAGCTGCAGCAAATGTACGCCTATACCAACAAGAAGAAAATTCGTACCTTCTTGGGAAGTGTGCCAAGCCACTGGAAAAGGATCTCAGTTAAGTCGCCCCAGTATCTGATGAATAATCTCCTCAAGCTAGCTCTGAATCAACTCAATAAGCACAACTGTAACCTCTGAATGAACTCACCCTGTTGACAATCTTCAACTGGTATTTCACAGTCTCAGTATGTCAGATTCTGAAGAGGGAACGTTCTTCAAAACCTGTTGATCCAAGTAGAAACCCTGGTTTCTCAAAGCCCAATGCTCTCCGAGAGAAAAATGATAGCAAATTAGAATAATCAACATATGAGTTCGATTTTCCCTTTGAAAGAATATATAACCTTCTCAAGAATTCGATCCTCTTCAAAAATCACTTAAAAATACATTTAATAATATAAATTCGCCTTCTTTTGACTTAGGCAATAATATTAAAATAATGGCGTCCCTTTTAATGAATAAATAATTATTCATTATAATAATAATTCTCCTTTATTATAAAGTATTTAAATACTTTATAATATGCCATTAATAATTAATATTTTAATATATCATTAAAGTGACTTTATAACATAAAGTCAAAATAATAATCATTTGATTATTATTAAATGCTCCATTATTTTCCATCTGCTCATCAAACTGTCAAACTGGGTCGAAACTGAGCTGACCAGCTAAACCAGGTGCCCTGCCCATAATAGCAGCTCCCGCCTGCCTGGCTTACTATAAATAGTAAGTATCTGTAAACCACTCTGAAAGTGTCTGCAGAAACCCAAACCTAAATCAACTGCTGGAGTGATGTTCCCAACGCTGGATAACTGCCTCAAGT
>VDFB02160182.1:64289-80446 GCA_007258455.2 Sequoia sempervirens | reverse complement strand
CCCGATTCTAACGTTCAGAAGGTGTTCATAGGGAACTTGCAGAGATCTTGGAAGGAGAAGTTTTCCCTTATGAAGTACCCTTCTTTCATGCATTTGTACGTTGCATTATGTGAATATCAACAAATGGTAGTTCAATTCGGGGGATCCTCCTCACGCTCTTGTTCAGAAGGAAAGTCCATTGTATCGATCTTTGGAAAGGGTAAGGCTGTTGCAAATGTAGTAGCCACTATGAATGATAATGGCCTTAGACACAACAAAAAGTTCACAAAGTTAGAAAAATATTATTCTTCCATCTTGCCGAAGTTGCTAAAGGATAAGATCACAACCTTGGAGAACCCTAAACCTCTCAAGGAACCTTACCCTAGTTGGTACGATGTGAATACCTTCTGTTAGTACCATCAAGTTAATGGACATGATACCAAATGATGTTTGTGCCTGCATCACAAGATACAGGGCCGCATCAAGGATGGTACTATTCATCTTGATGGAAGTAAACAAAATACAAACAAATCGGTGGCCAAAGTGAATAGTGAGTTGCAGATATACACGGACTCGTTTCTGTCACACTCTACTAACAAGATTATCGATCCCTCTAATTCTACCACTCGGCCCGAGGTGTATGTTAACATGGTCATGGTTACTCCTACTACGTATCCTACAATTGGCTCATCAAACATGATGTTCACATCATAGGATTTGACCTTGAACAACAAGCCCTCTCCCCTCTACATTCTCGCTCGCCTCAATGGCAACATTATGACAAGGATCTTAGTTGATCCCGTGAGCTAAGTGAATTTTATTACAGAAGAGACGTTGTGGCTTAATTCATTGCATAGAAAGGAGTATGAAGAAACAAAATCTACCATTACGTGCACATGATGGTATTTATCTCAAGCATTTTTAATGATAACTTTGTCGAGTCCTAATAGTTGGACCTAGGGTTGTAGACAGTCTTTGATGTTATTTTGGAGTCAGATTTATTTAGGTTGAAGCTAGGCATACCTTGGCTGGCTTCCATGAATGGAATCGCCTCCATCATTCATAAGTGTTTGAAATTTTCCCACGAAGGTGTTGTGCATGTGGTGCATGACACTGGATACCAATCGTTGGTGTCCCATGGGGGCTATTCGTTGGATCATTTTTGGCTCACGTCTGGAATTGGTCCTTCCCTCCAAGGCGAACCTACGCTACAGAACATGTGAAATTATAAGGCAGGGGAACCAGTATTAAAATTGACCTTCTAGTAGCACAATGATGCGACTACTGCTCCTCGTCCCGAAAGGAAAAGAAGCTTCCCCATCCTTGGAATGGATCTCCTCACTCCTCTTTCGGAAGAAGAGTTTGGATGAATATGCGGCTTTTACCCACTAAGTTTTTGTAATCCACCTTGGCATAAACCCTGGTCGAGGATATCGAGGATACAGCTAATAAACCACCTAGACCTTGGTACTACTTGTATGGCAAAGGAAAGGGTCCTTGTGAGGAATCCTTTATGTCTCGGTCTCCGTTGCCTCCCACCGCTTTTTCTCCCAAATCAATAAACAGGAAGAGGCCTGCTGCCAAGGCATTAGAGTCGACTCCCCTTATTGTTTCTCAATCTCTTCCACTTGTTCTCATTCAAGAGCCTATCCTTCTACTGGAAATGGTTGAAGTGGACACTCCCATAGCTAAGCAGGAGCCTTTCATCCCTTATTAGCCTTCAATCTCTAGCTTGAAGAGTCATAGAAATCACCTTGCACGTGAGCACAAGCATTGGTGAAAGACTCTTGTAGTTGAGTAGGCTACTTTATAGAAGAAGGAAGAGGAGTCAACCGCCCCTGCTTCAGGGCCTCCTAATGCATCCTCCTCTCTCCTCCCCTTTGCTTCTATTCAATCGAGTTTAGTCTCGCTTTCGGTTCTCACTGTGAGCGCGAGTATGCTTGACCCCAAAAAGGTGCAGGTGTTTATTGCTCCTTCAGTTGAGTCATCCTTATTGATGTCCCTTTTGGACATCTTTCCGTTCCCTAAACCCATAGATATGTCAAATACTTTGGTGGTATCTGCCGCAATTTTCTCGTCCTCTTCCTCTACGCCTCTTGCCTCATCTATGGGGAGTTCACATCCCCCGACAAAGGAGAAGGTAGAGGATGGCCCTTCCAGCAATGAAGGGTGTAAGAGGATCCCACCTTCTCCAAAAGGTGGTATTGTGCTGACTTGTTTTGTCCTAGTGATGGAACCAACCTTGGCTTCCCCTGAGTTTGTCATTGCTCCCGAGTCATTTGGTGATCCAAGTAGTGAATCTTGGGCACAACCTTCTATGTCTATTGAGGTACGACATGGAACTTTGGTAAAGTGCATGTTTAACTCTTTGGATGAAGTTCTAACCTTGACAATGATCTTCGTGAAATCGCTGACCATAGCTCCACAAGAGCCTACTAGAGAAGACCTTGTGGGGCCTTCTTCCTTAGCCCTTATTGCAGGAGGGTCAGAAGCTCTTCCCCCTAATATTCCACCATTGTAGGTTCATCCTCCTTCCCCTTATAACGATGTATATTGGGAAGCGGACGACCTCTTGGTTGATGAGTGTTAGGGGGAGGCCTCTTCTTTATCTTTAGATTAGATATATGTGTGTTGTGATGTGCTCCCTCGTGATCGTGTTATGTGTTCCTGGATGACCCTTGTCACCCTTGTTGCTACTTGGATATAGGAGTGATTTTGTGTCGTAAACCTTCTTCTAGTTGTATCATCATTCTTCCATGTTGACCCAATTTTTTTATTTTAGCTTTTTTTCGTGCATTCTTCATGGTCTAATATAGTAGGGGGTTGATGATAGTTCATTTATATACTATTATTATATTTATATATATTTATGAGCAACTCTGACCCCAAAATATCAGATCACCCCTGTGTCCTCTGTTTGTAATTGTTTCTCTTTAGCTCTTTTCTTATCTTTCTCTCTTCTTTGCTTGAGTTGTCCCTTTCATGTCTAACAACGCCATTTCTATGATTGATTTTTAGAAAATGTATTCGTTTCCAATGAATCTTTTCTCGAGAATCTTTACAAACTTTTTTCAAGAATTGCATTCTTGACTTGGACCTAACAAAACATGTTTCCTTCACCATGGGTTCACAAAGAACTTGAGAATTTTCCTTTGAGGTGGTAGCTGCTTTTACCTTCCCCTCACAAGGGGGCATCTTCTTCCTTTCAAATTCATTGATGAAGTGAACATCTTTCAAAAGGAATCCTTGGTGTCGAATCGATTTGAGAAAAAACATCTCTTTCACACTTTCAAACATCGTGTCCCTTGAGTGGACCCCTTTTTACATTGAGTTCCCGAGGGACCCCTTTGAAATCCTTTTGACTTGATTTTCCTACATGGTTGCTTTGTGTTTTCAGACATGCTTTATCTACAAATAAACATGTTGCTTTACAGGTGTGCCTATGAAGCCACTTTTTGACTCTATAAAGTCTCCTTCTTTGGGTTTCCTTCATGTGAGAGATCTTGGGGGATGCCTCCTTGCTGGTCTGTGAGCCTGTAAGACACTTTTTTATCTGGATTTCCTTCATGTGAGAGATATTGGAGGATACCTCCTTGTAGGTCTATGGGCCTATAAGAACTTACTTCTGGGGGCTTCCTTCATGTGAGAGATCTTGGGGGTTACCTCCTTGTAGGTCTGCAGACCTATGAGATGCTTTCATCCTGTAAGATTTGTCCATCATTGGTTTGAGGGCCTTTGGTGTACGTTGTGAAGCTTCATAGTTTTGTGGGGCTATGGAGTCTTTTGTTTGAAGCTCCTTAGAGAGTACCTATGGAGTAATTTTCCTACCCTATGCTTTTGAGCTAGCTAGATTGAGGTCTACTTCCTTGACGGTTTAGGTATAAATTTCTAACCCTACTAACTCCTCGATCTACTTTATCGAAGCACTCATCAGTATTCATGCTTGCTAAAGTGGGGGAAAAATGTATAGGAGCGAATTTTCACCCTTTATGCAAATTCCCCTTTTACATAACCTCACCTTGGAAAATCAAATCCGAAGGCAAAATTCCACATCACCCAACTGCCTTCCTTCCACTTGGCATCTGTCTGTTGTGTCAGTGAGAGAATTTTTGTTGGGGATGCACATGTGGTGCATTGTCGTCCTTGATGGATTCCCATGTCTAAAGTTGGTAGAGGTGTTACACTTTCAATTGGGTTCAATTTGTAACGTCCCTCTTTGACCCACTGACCTCGAAAATGGTAGATTCTTCCCACCTCTCCTTCAAATTCATCCATCTTCATCTCATTTCATCCTCTAAGCAACAAATTGGAATTCTCTTAGCACTCCCAACATTCACTTCACTCTTCAGTAGCACTTCAACATTCTATTGCAGCAACAACAACACTCCATCAATTCCACATAGCAAGTGCGAAGCAAGCCATAACAACGTGGGCTTGGGGTCTTGCGAGATCTCCTTTCATCAGAGTTGCGACTATGGTGACCTTGCCAAGTCCATATTCTCCTCCATTGGCTAGTGAGCTTTTAGATGGAGGTGGTAACGTTTCACTCCTCTCCTTTTTGATTTGATTGAGCAACATAATACTGTTTTGTAGTGTGTATTGTTTTCCTTTCTTTCCTTTATCATATATTTCTACTTTGTTGCTTTCTGGCTATCTGTGGAGGTGGAAACATTGAAACGGGGGTCTAATTGAGGCAGGCCCCTATATAGCCCCAACAATTTTCCCCTTCTTGCTTGTGTAGGTGAAAGTATGCATGGAGCTAGCTGGTGAATGGTCACCTTTGTGAGATTATCTTAGTCACCCTATGACCCTTGTTTACTTGCTTTATCACTTTAGTCTCTACTTCCAAAACTTTCTCATTCTATTTTTACCATCAAGATTAACTAGCTAGGCTACCAATTTTTTTTTCGGTAGTTTGTATTGTGTTCACTATTTTCTGACCATATAGATGCCAGTGCACCTGAGAGATGCTACGCGTTGCAATAACATCCTAAAACTACATTGTCATCCTTAGATAGAGAGTTTTCTGAGGCACAATACTGACTCCAAAAACTAGCTCGCCTAGCCCAGACCTAAGTTCATGATCTACAGAGTGATTGAAGTACATTATAGTCCTCATCATTCTCGATCCTTATTTCAAGATGCCCTTTAGAGTGAGGTAAGTTAGGAAAACCCTCTGCTCTCGGCTCTCTGTGACATAGAGCCTTGACGTGGTTGGTCTCCCTCTCTTACAAAAATAAAAGGTCGTGTCTTGGGCATCAAAACTCCAATATTGTTTGAGAAAATTCTAATGAAGGAATTATAATCTCTATTGAATCTAAATTAAATATTCTTTTATAGCAAGGTACATAAAAGCATGTATTGAAGGTCTTCACAAATCTAAATTATAACGGAAACTAAAAGCATATCTTTCCTTCTTTGAATTTCATTTTGTAATACAACTAGTTATATTTTATATTTATTTTTTCAAAAATTATATATATATATATATACATAATGTATGACTATATAAATCATACATATACACTTTATTTATATGAAAATACTTGAGAGTTATATATAATTAGAAATATAAATATACCTTATTATCATAAATATATTAATCTAAAAACAATTAAATTAATATTTAACAAAAAAAATTAAAAGTCTTATTATACCTAAATTATCACTTTTAATGTAATCAAAATAAATAAATTATATTAAATACATATGTATATACTTTAACTAAAATAAATGTTCTACATTCTCTTATATATAAGAAACATATAAAAGAAGATATTTTTTATCAAATGCCTTTAAGTTTTAAAAGAAATAATAGAAAGGAACTTATTAAAAAGGTAGGGGAGAGGGGCCCAAAGTAGGGCGAGTAAAGTTTGGAGGTCCACGTGGACCCCCAAAAAAAAATACCGCCATGTCACCTTGCCACTTGTGCATCGACCACAATATTTTCTTTAAAATTTTTGAACACCCCACCACTTGTCACGCACCGATTCATCTGACATGTTGAAAATGGGCCCATTTTTCCCTCCACCCAAAAGTGGAGCCCATCTGCCTCCTCAATCAGTGAACAAATCTATGTGCATTAGATCAGACGGGCGCGTGGCTTTGATAGCATTGCCACCCTAAATGAACAGTTTAGAGCATTAATCGCTCGTTGCTTCCTTTGTTACCTCCACTGACCAACTTTCCTTACGCATCCCTTCGCATTTACTCAGACTTTTGGGAATGTAAGTTAGAGATCAAGGTTCATTCAATGCTACAAATTCTTGCATATCCTACTCACTTTCATTCCTTTTGTTTGTGTTTATTCTCGAGTGTTCGTTTGGTTACGCACCCATACTGGTTCGACTCTCCACGCTTCTTTGTTCAACTCTCCATGCTTCTTCATTCGTATTTGCACTCTCAAGAGCTCCCTTTCTCTTTCAGGTGAGGTTTCTAACCTCACTCAGCCTGTACCAGTGTCTTACAATATGATGGTATTCTGCCATGCACTTATGTTTTGCACAAAATTTCATTACAAAAATTTGTCTTTGAAAAGGATTAATACTAGGAAATGTGGGGAGGGTTTCATTGGTTTTCATTTCCTCTATACTCATCCATGCACTCCTAATCTTTTTTTTCTTCATTGCATGATGTTTACTCTACATTGTGCTTTTCATATTTGCTTCCTTATAGGAAATATAAAATGGGTTCCACTTTTTCGACTTCCTTCTATGATAAGGGTTTAAATGGTTTTTCATTACTATTAGACTTGTTCGAAAAAATATGGAAAGGGTTTGACTCATTTTCTACCATGTACTTGTATTCATGTGTTTGTCATTGCACAAACTTTAACTCTGCAATTTGATTTTTACATTTGTTTGTTATTCCAAAATACAGAAATGGTTACAATAAATCACACTGCAAATTATTTTTTATATTTAACTGTTACTATGAAATATTCATAGGGTTTTAATGTTTATCATTTCAAGGGTTTATGCCATGCACTTGCATTCGTGTGTTCCTCATTGCACAAACTTTAACTCTGCAATTTACTCATAATATTCTCATGTTATTCCAAAATATGAAAATGGTATCATTGGTTTTCATTTCGAAGATATTTTTCCATGCATTTGTATTATTTTGTTCTTCCATGCACAATAGTTCTATCTGCGAAATGCTTTTTTTATTTGATTGTTACTACCAAAGATGGAAAGGGTTTCACTGGTTCACAATTACAGGGTTTTCTGCCATGCACTTGTATTTGTGTGTTTGACAATGCACATACTTTAACTCTGTAATTTTCCTTAAATATTTTTTTTGTTATTCCCAATTATGAAAATGGGTTCACTTGTTTTCATTTCAAAAATATTTTGTCATGCAATTATATTATTATGTTCTTATATATGTAATTGTATATATATATATATATATATATGTATATGTATATGTATTCGTATATGTATATGTATGTAATTGTTTATGTATATATATGTAAATTTTTATGTATATATATGTGTTTGTTACTATGAAATGTGGAAAGGGTTAGACTGGTTCTCAGTTAGTGGGTTTTCTACAATGCACTTCTACTCGCGTGTTCGTCATTGCACAAACTTTAACTCTATAATTTATATACATATACAAATAAATGTATACATATATGTATATATATAGGTATACATATATGTATATATACACACACATATGTACACTTGTGTATAAATATGTATACATATATGTATGCATATATGTAGATATATATATGCACTTGTATTTGTGTGTTCGTCATTGCAAAAACTTTAACTATGCAATTTGCCTTCAATATTTGTTTGTTATTCCCAACTATGAAAATGGTTTGATTGCTTTTCATTTTGAAGATATTCAGCCTTGTAATTGTATTATTTTGTTCATCCTTCCACAATAGTTCACTTTGCGCAATGCTTTTTATATTTGATTGTTACTTCCAAATATGTAAAGGGTTTTGGTGGTTCACAATTAGAGGGTTTTCTTCCATGCACTTGTATTCGTGTATTCGTCATTGCACATACTTTAACTATGCATTTTTCCTTTAATATTTGTTTGTTATTCCCAAATATGAAAATGGTCTCAGTGTATTTCATTTTGAATAATTTATGCCTTGCAATTCTATTATTTTGTTATTCCTTGCACACTACTTTCTTCAATCCTTAACAATTCAAATTTACCACCTATTTTATGTTGTCTTCTTGCCAAATCACTAGAGAGGCCTACAAAAAAAGATAGACTTTGAAAGAAGCCTTATCTCTTCAAAATATACATGATTTACCACAGATGATTTGATCCATGCACATTATGTATGTCTTGAATAGATAAGACTTATATGTATGTATATCTTTGTTCATCTTATTACAATAGAAGGGCTCATTCCTATTAAGTTAAGACTCCTTTCAATGTATATAAATGTATATCACTTGCACAATAATTCACTCTACTATTTTCTTTTTCTACTTCATTCTTACTATGAAATATTCTTTCTACTTCATTCTTTTTCTACTAGGGTTTTCTGCCATGCACTTCTATTTGTGTGTTCATCATTGCACAAACATTCACACTACAAATTGTTTTTTATATTTGTTTGTTATTCTGAAATATGAAAATGATTTGAGTATTTCTCATTTTGAAGATGTTCTGTCATGCAATTGTATTATTATGTTCTTATTTATGTTCATATATATACTCATTATATATGTAATTATATATATACATATGTAATTGTAATTGTAATTGTATATATATGTAATTGTATATGTCTATGTCTATGTATATGTATATGTATATGTACATATATATGTAATTGTATATGTATATGTATATATATGTAATTGTATATATATGTGTGTATATATGTAATTGTATATACCCATTTTTCCCTCTGCCCAAAAGTGGAGCCCATCTGCCTCCTGAATTAATGAAGAAATCTGCATGCATTGGATCAGACAGATGCGTGGCTTCCACAACCTCACCACCCTAAATGAACAATGTAGAGCAGTAATCTCTCGCCACCTCCTTCATTACCTCCACTGGGAAACTTTCCTTATGCATCCCTATGCACTTACTCAGATTGAAAAGCACCTAATTTAGAGATCAAGGTTCATTAAATGCTCCAAATTCTCCCATATCCTGCTCATTGTCTTTCCTTTTATTTGCGTTTATTCTAGAGTGTTCATTTAGTTACACACCCATACATGTTTGGATCTCCACGATTCATTGTTAGGCTATGCACACTTCATTGTTCAACTCTACACTCTCGAAAGCTTCCTTTCTCTTTTAGGTGAGGTTTTTTACCTCACTAGGCCTGTACCAGTGCCTATATATTAAAACTAACAAATATATATAAAATGTGTATGTATGCATGTATTCATATATATATATATATATGTATATGTATTACATACATATATATATATATGCCAATCTCTCGTATGATATGCATATGTTTTCCATGAATCAATAAATATATGGGGTTTCAACTTACACTATTTATGAATATCAAGTCATTTTAGTTCAATTTCAGGGTTTTTTTTATTCTATATGCCTAGGAATACATATTAGTTGTATGCACTATAAATGTTTGTCACCCACTACCTTGTAACTCAGTATTTTGGGTTTCAACTTGTACTATTTATGGATGTCAATGCATTTCTATTCCATACAATGTTATTGCTAGACCCAATCTTTTCTAAGTGCTAAAGATGTTGGTATACATATATAACTCATGTACAAATGTTCAATTTAATTTTTCAATTTGATTGTTCAATTAGATTTTTCAATTTGATTGTTCAATTGGATCATTGAATTGGATTGTTCAATTGCATTGTTCAAAGTTATTGTTCTATTGCATTGTTCAATTGGATTGCTCAATTGGATTGTTCAATTGGATTGCTCAATTGGATTGTTCAATTGGATTGTTCAATTGGATTGTTCAATTGGATTGTTCAATTGGATTGTTTAATTTGATTGCTCAATTTGATTGTTCAATTAGATTGTTCAATTGGATTGTTCAATTTGATTATTCAATTGCATTCTTCAATTTGATTGTTCAATTGCATTCTTCAATTTGATTGTTCAAAGTTATTGTTCTATTGCATTGTTCAATTGCATTGTTCAATTGGATTGTTCAATTGGATTGTTCAATTAGATTGTCCAATTTGATTGTTCAATTGCATTGTTTAATTGGATTGTTCAATTTGATTGTCATTTAACTCATGTATATTCGTTAAGGAGTTATTTGTTTCATTGTTTTAGACATGTTGGTATATTTGGCTGAAACTTGTTGTAAATTTTTGGACCTTGTTCAATTTTCTTTGATGGTGTGTAATTTCAATTCATTATTAGCTTGGTGATGGTGAATTGCACTTCAAAGGTAAACACTTTCCTTACTATACTTTCTCATTATAAGTTGAAAACTTCTACATGTCTTTGATTAATGCCTCCTTTAGTATATGTTTGTAGGATTGAGTTGGAGAAATTCACCATATCATTGGCCATCTCCAATTCATAAAGGTGAGGTTTTTAACCTTACTAAGGCTGTACCATTGTCTCTTGTCATTCGTTTCTTCTTTCTCCTTATCACTTATTTGTTTTGTTATGGGTGTGTTGTGTTACTTAAGCTGAAGGTTATTATTTATTTTGTTGCTGATTTTGAACATAATATTTAAAGTGTTTATGTGGTTATCCATAGATCGAAGGTTCTCTTGTGTTCTAGGTGCATCCACAATGTGCTCCATGATGTATATGGTGTCTAGGGTGTTTATGAACACTTCCAATATTTGTGTTCATAAACACAGTCAATTTATCAAGGATAAATATGGTTCTCTTCATGCATCACTGTGACTTTAATGGGCTTAATCTTTTCATTTAATTTCTATCTATACCTATATATAACTTTCAATCAGAGACATCCAAATTTGGACATAATTTAATTTATCCAAATTTATCCCTTTCATCTAAACATCCTTCTTATCCAAGCACTAAGCACATTACTATTATTTAATTACACATCCTTAATTTAGTCCCTAAGGTATTTAATTAATAATTAAAATACCTTTACCCTCCTTAATCCTCTTTCATCAAAATGAATTAAATAAATATTACATTTATTTAATTCCTCACATGTCATTTTTAATTAATCCTAATCCATCTCCTAATTTCTTCATTAAAGATGTGCACATGCCTAATCCTTGATTAGGATGTGTCACATCCTCCAACTTTTGCAAGTTGGCTTCTAATCCTTATTAACCCCTAATTATCCTATAATTACTAATTGTTAAACCTAATTAGTACCTTGGTCAACTCTCCCCATCCCCCAAGGAATTTTTAATTCCTTTTTATTCATCCTAGGCTCCTCTCTTCCCCATGTGAATTTTTAATTCACTTTTATTCCTCCTAGAATCCCCTTTTCCCATGCATCTTCTAGAAACTTTGACTTGTCACATCAAGTCACATGTGACAAAATCCCACCTTTTGGAGACCCTCTCTTATCCACTAGATTCTCCCAAGCATGTGAATTTTTAATTCACATTTATTCCTCCAAGGAATCTTCTCTATCTCCTAATGTACTTTGGAAGGTACTTGTCCTTTCCTCCACATCATCATGTACCTCCCTTCCACATCACTCTACACATCATCTCACCTTAGCTCCTCTCATTCCACATGTCAGTCAGAGGGCTTCAGAGTCCTCAACTCACCTTAGCCCTTCATCTTGACTTTGTTGATAATCTCAACCATTGAATTCCTCTAGAGAATTCAAGTTTCTCTATAAATACCCCCTCCTTTAAGGAAAAAAAAAAACACTTAGCCATTTTGCAACTAAATGCTGTCATTTTATGCACTCATCTAGTCTTCAATTTCATCCATTTTTCATTTGCATCCAAGCATATAGTTAAGCTTTGCATTTATCCATACTAAGAGCCATCAAGGAGCATACAAATCAATCCAAATCAAGGGCCAACCAAGGAATTTCAACTACGAAAAGGGAGGTATATCAATTTGTCTTCACTTAACACTTTCCTCTTTGCTTTTACAAATTTCTTAGGCTAATCTCGAGGTGTTTCATGCTTTTTCTATTGCATCTTTCTAGAATAGGTTAACATTTGATATCACTACAATCTATCTATCAATGTATGTATCTATATATCATTTGACCAGATATATATGTATATATATGTACATGACATATAATGTGATATAGATATATATGGGACATACTTATGCACATATACATATATGTACATATGTATGCACATATATGCACTACACAATTGTGAAATATAGAATTGCCAAATGAATTATTGTGCAATAAAGAATAGAATAAGGCAATTGCATGGCAAAATATCCTCAAAATGAAAACCGGTGAAACCATTTTCATATTCAGAATAACAAACAAATATTAAAATCAAATTGCAAAGTTAAAGTTTGTGCAATGATGGACACAATAATAGGGGAGAGCTACACTCCAATAGGTCCAACTTGTTCATGATGTGCCCATTTAAAGTAACACAATTTTCCATTAAATATTCTCTTTCGTTAGTCCTCAAAGTAACTTCATACTCATCCATACAAAAATAGGTCACATTCATCTCTACCATTCACTCCTTCAACCTACCTTGACATGCCTCCATAGAAATACCATCATAATCAAGTGTAATTATGTTGTCAGTGTTAACCAACATAATCTATTTAATATTTACTAAATTTAATGATATAATTTTTGGACATTATAATCATAACCCCAAAATCTAATGTGCTTTTTGATTTACAAAAAAAGAGTGAACTGTAATATTTCATAAAAACTATACATGTTTATTTCAAATGTGAACCCAAACAAATAAACTTGAGATAAGACATAGAAACATGTTAAAATTTGTAGAGGTATAGCCTAAAATTTTAAATTTCAATTGAGCTAGTGATATACAAAAGGATAGATTACATCAAGTATTTCTTTATGAAGTGTTGTGGAATTTAGATATGTCTAGTAGACCTTTTCAATGACTATATGAAATGTCTTGTTATGCAGTTTCAAATGTTACATTATTAGCATAGAATGTATTGTATAAAATGTTGTATAAGATTATTAGCATTGAATATATTTTTAGAAATATAGAATAGATATTATAAGCATAGTAATTGTTGTAAACAAAATTGAAATAGATTATTTGCATAGAATATATTTTCTAAAATGTAGATTATATGACAACCATAAAAAGGTATTCACATAGTCGTCAATGGGCCCCACACTAGAGCACCTTAATATGCAATTGTAAAATAGTTTTCACCCACAAAGTCAACAAGGGTACTCGTATCACTGTACGAAAACAAAATTGGTTCAACTGACTTATGCATGTCATGAACAGGTTGGTCTTATTCAACTAAAAGCATTGGTAGGGATTAAGAATTGAACTCAAAAAGCAACTCTAACATTCATATAGAAAACAATTTGACTAAAATTTACACTGCAAACATTAAATTGCAGTGGGTAACAAAATAATATTGTAAAACAATCACATTGATGAACATATTTAGTTCAGATATATTAATGATAGAGTTGCAACACAATGAAAATGGCATCCCCAACTACAACAATAAAAAACCAAAATATAAGGGACTGTTACAATTTGTCCCTCCGAACCTCAGTCAAATGCTCCAAAAAATGAATCTGGAGTTGTGTTCTCGTCTCCTACTGTTGCATTTAGACTTGCCATAAAATGATTTTCATTTGCATTTTCCAATTACGCGCAACTTACATTTGAAGGGGTTATTGGTGAGGAAGTCAGTTCAACAGGAAATTGAGTGCAACTAACTTGAGATGGGCTGGGACTCAAACACACATTGCCTACAATAAACAAAGGGAAGTTATTATTGGTTATTTCTCGAAAGTAACTGTGATTATCAAATAAGGGGGTTGCAAGACTGCTTAAGCATCTATCTCGCAGTAATGCTCTATGGGAAGCCTCAATCTTCCTTTCCTTCTTGTCTTGTTCTTTTTGTACCCTCTCTTGCTCCTTCTTTTGCTCTCTTTCCTTTATTTGCAACTATTTCAGCTACTCTCTTTCCTTGCACTCAATTTCCTTTTCAAAATTTCTTTGTTCCTTCTGCTCCAATGCCACAATCTGTGCTGCCTTTTTGTCCTCAATTTGTTGCCTGTCTTTGATTTTTAATTCCTCTAGTTCTTGTTTGCTTCACTCCTACTCCATTATGGGAGTCATGTAACTACCAATAGTCAACAACTGAGACTGTTGGCTCACCTAAAGAGCCCCACCAACAGACTTTCTCATTCTTCCATTGACTATGTGAACTGGTAGCTTAAGGAAGTTATTGATCTGAGAATCAATTTGGGTTTCAATTGTTTCATTGACTTAGGATTTAGTAAACTCCTCTTGGTCCGTTGTACCATGACTTTTGTGGCCTCCATCTACATAATAGTGCAATGCTTGGTCTGGAGGTGTGGCTATTGGAGATGGGAACGTGAAATTCCCCATATCTTCTTGTTTGGGCTGGCTATCCATGTCCTCAAGTTGTTGCTCTACACCTTCCTGCACTTGAGAGTATCCATTAGAGTCTACAATGTTTGTGATAGTTCATCTGTTGAAACATCAAGTCCCGAAAGACTAAGGATGTTATGCACTATAGAAGCATCCTCGATGTCATAAATCTCATACATCTTGCTAGGATGCATGTCCCCCATGAGTACATTAGAATTGAGGGGCCATATCCTCATCCTTTTAAATCCAACTTCTATGTTCGATGGAGTCATAGCTCTTCTCAGTTCCTTGCTACCTAACTCCGCTAATTCTGCCCTTCTAATATCAATATTGGGGAATCTAGTGAGAAATTCAACTCATTCTGATTTGAAATATGCCTTGAATGGTGCAAACGCGCTAACATCCAAAGGCTGTAGCACATGAGAAGTATGAGCAAGCAGTGTAAGGAGGTCAATGCCTAACCTCCTTGCCTCCTGGATAGTTGACAGTGCAATGTGACTTCCATGGCCGTAAAAAATTAGAAGGTGCCTATTACTTGGTGACACCCCCTGGAATCGACAGACGAAAATGTTCCAACCAGTCGAAGAAAACTCCTTTTTCATCCAAGCATGTGCTTGGGTTTCCATACATGCTAGTGGTTCATAGTTCACAATGTAATTCTCTATCTTTGTATTGCCCTTGAACAGATAGAATCAGGTATGCTTTGGCTAGTTGCATTAACACATTAGAGAATTGTTATCCATTCTCTGCTTTTTAGAATTATGTATGATACATTCCTACTGCCTCGTCGTGCCAACACCCTCATTGTTCCATTTCTTCTAGCTTGAATGCCCATTTAATCATAGTTCCATATTTTGTCAAGACCATATAGGGTACTTTCATATGCTGTTGTCAGCGTTTTAAAAGAATCAGCTACTACTGCAGGTCTTAGGTTTACTGCCTTGTCTTTGTCAATACCTTTAGTTGTGCACAAGGACAATTTTGGATGGCGCCTCTTGAATCTAGTCCACTATGAATTTCCAAGCAACCTCTCCATGAAAGGGTTGGGTCTAGTCTGGCATATCTAAACAACCTCTTGCTTGAGATTGATAATCTCAAGTTTGTGGCCAACATCTACCATATATGTGTACTAATTTACAATCAAACCCTCCTCCTCTACTATTAAGACTATTGGTGGACCCTTCTTTGAAGTAGTTGTCAGGCCACCTAACCAATTGCTAAGCGTAGTAGTTGGGATTTTCCATTTCTTCGCAATAGCTCTCGTCAACATCCCATTTGTTTCAACATCCTCTAGGGCCTTGTCCATGTCCTGTGATGACCATTTCCTTTCCTTTGATGCTCTTTCCCACCTAATTATAGGTGCAACAATCTCTTGGACTTCCTCAACAAGTTCAGGATTGCTGTTTGCTTCTAGAACAAGTTCATGCACATGGGGGACTATTACTGTCTCTTTTCGTGTACATGAATTTGTCTTTACATTCTTGTTTTTTGGATTGGACCTCATATTACCTTTAGATTGCACCTGCAGATATTAAAAAAGATGTTTGGAGTAGTTAGAAAAATAATAATTGAGCACTGTTGAAGTCACAATGATGCATGAACAATTTGCTTTTCTTTAATATGCATCTTGATAGTTTGGAATGTAATGCTTGGTATACATGAAATTGTTGAAAATTTGTA